>JAQGAW010000905.1:0-22991 GCA_034698025.1 Phthiracarus crinitus
ATGGTTGATAAAATTCTAGATAATTTATCTTCTCTAAATATGGAATAATTTATAAAAACATTAATAAAAAATAAATATAACATTTGTAGTCAAAGATGATTTGTCTAGAATGTGCATGGAACTAACTCCTCGCCATTTCCTATGGGAAGAAAAGAGGGCATTGGCAGGGCCTAAGGGGCAGTTCCTTAGGCGCTCAACAATGATTAAATAAAACTCAATAATTTAGTAAGGAGTCACTAGGAGTCATTAAGGAGCCATTAGGAGTCAGTTAGGAGTCACTAGGAGCCAGTTAGGAATCACTAGGAGCCAGTTAGGAGCCATTAAGAATCAGTAAGGAGTCAGTTATGAGCCACTAGGAGCCAGTTAGGAGTCACTAAGAGTCATTAGAGTTAGTAAGGAGTCACTAGGAGCTAGTTAGGAGCCATTAAGAGTCAGTTAGGAGTCAGTAAGGAGTCACTAAGAGTCAGAGTTAGTAAGGAGTCACTAGGAGTAAGTTAGGAGCCACTAGGAGCCAACTGAGTAACTAGGAGCTAGTTAGGAGTCACTAGGAGCCATTTAGGAGCCATTAAGAATCAGTTAGGAGTCAGTTATGAGCCACTAGAAGCCAATTAGGAGTCACTAAGAGTCATTAAAGAGTTAGTAAGGAGTCAATAGAAGCCAGTTAGGAGCCACTAGGAGCTAGTTAAGAGCCACTAGGAGCCATTAAGAGTCAGTTAGGAGTCACTAGAAGCCAGTTAGGAGCCATTTAGAGCCAGTTAGGAGCAAGTAAGGAGCCACTAAGAGCCAGTTAGGAGTCACTAAGAATCAGTTAGGAGTCATTTTATAAATGATGTTTGTTATCCACTGCATCCCAGCCACTGCCATCTAAGCAGATCTTAGTATACATTCTGGAATTATTAACCATTAAAGCGGCACATACTCTTTCGAGTATGGAACTCCGTGAAGTCACTGGAACTTTGCCATCTGCGCGCTAGGGTAATGTACTGACTGCAACATTTGTCTGGGGAACAGGACTTTATAGTCTTTACAGATAAACATCATATAAATCTTATAGCTCTTAGTGGATTCGAACCCGCAAACTCTGAGTGAGAAGGTAAGAAGTTTACTAACTGATTTATTGAAGCTTCTTAGCATTGACAAAATGTTATTTGCCTTAACATAACTAATAAATATTTGTGTGATGCAATGCCATGAAATAGTGGTCGTCTAACAGTGCGACGAGAGGGAAAAAAGTAGTCGTCTTACAGTGCGATGGTTGGGTTGATGGGTGGAGCTTAAATTATGACGCAAGGGGGCGGGGCTTATTTATTACATCCAATCAGAGAACTTTAAAATTTTTTTCTTTGGGCAGATCCACACCTTTTCCCGCGCGCGGGAAAAGGTGTGGATACGCCCTATACTACTAATGATATCTATGAGTTTACTATTCATTTTAAAACTACTAATATATTAATAATTAAAAATTTTAATATATAAAATGTTTATAAGATTCTTATTTGACGTTTAAAAAAGTCAAAATTAATATACAATTCTTTAAATTTCATACCAAAAATTGATTATCATGTTTTCGGTTTCATTCGGGTTAACCGATAAGAAGTTTATTCAACCCGAACCGAACCGATAAATAGTAACCACAAACGAACCGAAAAGAAACCCCTAGGGTAAAACCGTCGGGTTAACCGACCTGAAACATCTTTACTTGTCAGTCTTGATAAAATCACTAGAGACCTCAAAATTTTGGAAAAATAAACTCAGTATTTTGCTTGGATTTTGGAACAAAAAACCTTTGAAATTTGCAATTATTTTTCAAATATTTTGCAATAATACTGTACAGTAAACAGTTACCCAATGTCGGAAGATTTAGTTCCAAAAAATTATAATTTTTTCGAGGGATTTTTGAAAGGATTTTTAGAGGAAATTTTGGGAGGGAGAGCGTAAGCATATTGGTATTATACGACTATTTGTTTGGCCTTTAGATCAATAATTTTTAAAAAATATTTTTTGAATTTATCCCTACTAAAGCCTAAACCACACCTCTCGTAAAACTCAAACGGATTGTTAATCGATATATTTTATAAAATTTTTCAAAAATATTATGGGGTCACCCAATAACGTTAAATAAAATAAAATCTTAAAATTTTGTGTTTATTTTGGAATTTTGGACTTAACACTAAATTTTGCAAAATGTGGAAAATAAAATTGGTATTAAAATGATTCTTAGTTCTCAATTCGTCCATGTGGTGTATGCAGACGTAGTAGTAGTAGAGCTGTATGGGAACTCCTTATTTAAATAAGGTGTTCTTATAGCCGAGGATGAATGGTTCCAAAGAACCACGAGAACTCACCACAATTTCCACGTAAGTGAAAATAAGCATAAGTATAGGAATCACAACACTTCAATAAATAGACTGCATTTGGATCATGCGCTATAGTTTTACTGTGTGTAGCGCTTAATTAATATACATGATCTGCATTTGGATCATATAAATATACTTTAATGTTTACTGCTAAAGCAAATGTAAAAGAATGATAAAGAAATACGTGTATTAAGTATGAATACACGTGAATGACTAACAATACAGTTATTATAACATTAGTAATGGAAAATTACAGAAGCTTTAGAAAAGTATTACTAATAGTATATTGATGTGTAGTTCATGTACACAACAGTCCACATATTTGTTCCCTGATTTGATTTAATTTAATAATAAAAACTTGGATTTCCAAAATTTTGAGGTCACTGAATATAACTTACTCGTTAAGCCACAAAACTTTCTTAAAATCATTAAAAAATAAAAAGAAACACAACCGATAAAAATTAAAAGTTGCAAATAATTATCCAACTTTTATCCAACTTTCAAAATGCACTGTAGTTCAGCTTTTATAAGTTTTTTGTCCGAATAATAATTTTTTTTCAGGTAATTTGAGATAAATTATTTTCTAAATAAGATATGGGCTTATTTAAGTTACATTATTTGAATATTTAAATGAACATATTATAAGACTATTGCTTTGAAATTTAATTTTCCTTTATTTTTAAAAATTATTTACGTTTATGAAATTTATTTTAAAATAAAATAATTGCGAGCAAATTGTTTAACTCATTATTTAATTGAACCAATTCTTCGTTATTATAAATTATATTATTGATATGTTTGGTAGAAAGCGTTATCTGTTTATTTATATCAAATCAAAAACAGAAAATATGTTAATTACTACCAAACAATACAATTCATTTTGTCGATATCCTTGTTTTATTATTACAGGGTATGTACAAAATAAAAGGTAGTGATTTTAATCCAGTATTTTAAATATAAAACTTAAATTAATATTCATAAATGTTCTATTAAATAAAAGTTTATTATATGTTCTTTAGAATAACAAGGTTTTGTAATTTTTTGAATAATATTTTTAAAAATTAATAAAGATTATGTACATACACATCTAAAATAGGTTTTTACCATAGGTTTTTCGATTTTGGGGTTATAAAATAAAAATATTTTTAATTAAATTATTTAAAATTTTTAATTTATATTTTATTATTTCTATTAAACAAAAGAATATTTTTCTAAAAAAATCAACAAAAAATTTGATCACAGAATAAAAACAGAATTTTTGATATTCATGAAAATAATGTTTTCACTCGTGTCAAAACAGGGAAAACCATACTTTTTATAAAATTTCATTTTAAAAATTAAAAATGATTTTAGTTATTTTTTTATTTTTTTATTTTTTTTTAATTATTGACTAATAATAAAATTTTATGGTTATTTTCGCAAATTTATTTCATTTAAAAGACACTCTTATACAATAAAAGCAAAAATATGTGTTAAAAACCTATTCTAAATGTGTATTTGCAATTTGCATAATCTTCAATAATTTCTTAAAAATTTAGTCGCAAAATTAAAAAACCATTTTATTCTAAAGAATATATGATAAGCTTTATTTAATATTACATTTATGATTATTAATTTTAATTTTGTAATAAAAAACTGGATTAAAATCACAACCCTTTATTTTGTACATACCCTGTAATTTTGTTTTATTTTATCTGAATATTTAATGTAAATATTATAATAAATAAATTTAGATCACAGTTCATATATTTTATAATTTACCAGCATTTTAGTAAATTGAGAAAAAACTAGATATAACAGAGACCTGAAAGCCTACCAACTATGGGAATACCGGTAAGCGATAGCTCGTTGTTAACGCTATACACGCCGTTCTGTAAATATTGAGCTTGACCTAAAAACCATTGTCCAGTGAGCTTATTGAGCTTGAAAAGTTCATTAATGAACAAAAAATAACATAAGTTTAAGCAAATTTATTCTAATATAGCTTAGTCAAAAGAAATATTTATTTAAATTAATACAATGAATATCACATAAATCAATATTTTAGTTAATATAAATAATATTTTATTATTATTTATTTATAATGATTTTTAAGCAGAAAAAGATTTTTTTACTTGTAAGCTCACATTAAACTCAGGTGTACGGAAAAATCATTAAGCTCAAGCTAAAGTGTGCATTTTTTTGAAGCTCAAGCTCAAGGCTTTCAGATTTTGAGCTTAAGCGCAGGAGTTTCAAGCTCAAGCTCAGCAAAATTGAGCTTTCTCCCATCATTAGTGACAAGTGATAAGAAATCTCTTACATTACCTTAAATACGAAAAATTATATAAAAACATTTTAATCATTTTATGTCTAATGCTCAATTCAATGATGGTCAGAGTGAAAAGATATGCGGTACAGGACGTATCACATTTTAATTTTTAAATTCGCTTTAACAATTCATGAACCGATTTCAATCAAAATATTACCATAAAATATAAATAAGTTTTTCCAACCGTTTTCTAACTAAACATTGAATTCTTTGTCATCTTTTACTTTCATTTATTTAACCCGTTTAAATACATGTGTTTTGCTAATGACTTATATTTTAAACCGTAGGTTTTTTATGCGATTATGGTAACTGTTCATATTTATAATTAAATATGTTTCGGGTCGGTTAATCCGAAGGTTTTTCCCGACGGTTTTACCCGATTGGTTTCTTATCGGTTCGTTTCGGGTTACCATTTATCGTTACTCGGTTCGGTTCGGGTTCATTAAACTACTTACCGGTTAACCCGAATGAAACCGAAAACCCGATAATCAATTTTTTGGTATGAAATTTAAAGAATTTTATATGAAATTTGTTTTTATTATACGTCAAATAAGAATGTTATAAGCAGTTCTACATTTTAATTTTAATATATTAATAGCTTTTGTGATAGAAATTATTATAAGCTTAGATATAATTTTTGATACAAGTTTTGTGCTTTTCAATTATTAAACCTTTTTTACGAATTTTATACTTAAATTTTCGGGGTTTCGGGTTTCTTATCGGTTCGGTTCGGGTAGTTCATCAAATTTCTCGGTTTGGGTTTGCTTTAAGATATGTCGGTTCTGATCGGGTCGAAGAAATACTTCCCGAAAAACATCTTTATTTATAATGAGTAGGGACTCTACTTTTATGCGATTAAAATTTTATTTTATGCGACTTAAAAATGCGCTTAAATGAAACAAAATTTGCGCTTAAATATGCATGAATTATTCTAGATTTTGATGGTCTAGAAGCATAGTTACCCAGACTCAAAACCTCTAAAGGGGTCAGACCCATAAAATCTCAATTTTTTAGGGGGGGCGTCAAAATTCATCGGATTTTAAAGACAATATTCTTGGCCATCGGACCTAAATATTTTTTTTTAAAAATTTTCTCTCATCAAAAGCCTGAACCACGTCAACTCGAAAAACTTGATAAATTTAAACGATAATTTTTTGAAATTTTTGTCAAAATTTTATGTGGTAACAAAATCTCATCTGTTTTGATAGTAAATTTTCTGGATTTAGTTCTTAATCAATGTAAATATGCGTCCAAATATAGAAATATGCACATTAGGGGTGAAATATGCATTATATGCGTTATTAAGTATATTTTAAACAAATTGATTTAATGTAAAATGAACATATAATCAATTTAAAATATAAAAATATCACTCGTTTTTGATATGCAAATACTTAAAAATAGAGTCCTTAATAATGAGTAATAGGTTTTTGACTGTTTAAGATTTCATGAATATAACCGCTGATAAACTTCTAAACCGATAATCAATTTTTTAAAATAAGCTAAAAATAATTAGAATAATTAATAAACAAAATAGACAATAAAAATCAGTGAAAATATTTATTTTGAGTTATTGCGCTGTAATTTGATTGGCTTGAAATTGATTCGAACACAATAATTTTCAAATTTAATAATTTTTTAAAAAAATCAGACTGTAATTTCAACATAAAATATGCATTAAAAATATTTAATATTTATATTAAGAGTTACAAACTTTTCTCTAGAGTTCTAAACGTTTAGTTTTATAAGTTTTTTGAACGAAAAACTATTTTTTTCCAACTCATTCAAGATATTTTCTAAATATAAGATATGGGCTTATTTTAGTTAAATTATTTGAATAATTAAATGAACAAATTATAAGACCAACGCTTTGAAATGTAATTTTTATCTGTATATGTATATCAAATCAAATACAGAAAATATGTTAATTACTACCAAAGAATGCAATTGATTATTTATTTCGTTGATATCATTGTTTTATTATTAATTTTGTTTATTTTATCTGAATATTTAATGTGAATATTATAATAAATTAATTTAAATCACAACTCATATATTTTATAATTTACCCGCAATTAAGTAAATTGAGAAAACTCGATATAACAGAGACCTGAAAGTCAACCATCGATAGGAATACTGAAGTAAGAATACATAAACTGGTAAGCGATAGCTTGGTGTTAACGTTAAACAAAACTGTCTGTTGTGGCGTTAAGTTCTTGAGGCAATCGCTAAACTAAATCAGAGAAAAAGTTTTATAATAATTAAACCGAAAATAGCAAACAATTGACAAAAAAATCAGTACCAAATTGAACCATAGAATTGTGTCAGTAATCCCTTACTGTGTGCGAGTTCATACCAGAAACGTTAATAAATTTCGTATTCTTAATGTTAATTTGATTAATACCTCACTATTTATCAGTTTTTCAATGGAAGAGTAGTAATAATTTACTTAATAACTGTTGTTTTGTTTTTTATACGAGTTCTTGAAATTTTATTAGGAATCTTCAAACATGTATTTATGATATTTTAGCACAACTAACAGAATTAGAATTGTAACTGTAATCAAAATGAATAGAAATTCAAAAATAAGTAGTAAGAAATGTATACAAAACTAACGTTATTAATAGCTTCAAAAATTTACTAAAATAGCAATAAAAATATCATTTATATGTAATAATTACCAAATTAATGGAAGAATTGTTGTTAATAATTTCTATGTAAAACATAGACCACATGGAACTTTAGTAACTATTCTGAAAAAATTAAAACAAAACATTAGTTTTTCAAATTATTTTCGATGTTATTTAGTTTTTTTTAACAAAAATAATAAGACGCTTATAAAACTTATTAGAATTTAAACGAGAATTTTTCGGATTATGAAAAAATAGCAAATACATTAGCAAAATGGCTTCTAAAGCGGTTATCATTAAAAATAGTAAAAATAGCATTTACTGTATAAATGGAGGTAAAACTACTCCATATTATGTAATCCGAGTTTATATTTCAAATATTTGATTCTAATTTATATAATAAAAAAGTAGCAAATGCTATCATTTTGGAATTCTAATTATGAATATTACACAATAGTTATTTCTTGAATAATAAAAAATATGCTCATTTAATACCGATTTCATAATACCAATGAGCACTGCACTCAAACTCCAATCGATAAACTTATTTAAGATAACCCAAACCAGTCAACTGTTAACTCTCCATAAGGTTCAGAGTATTGTTTTGTTGGCAAACATATAGCATTATAATGATGTAACTCTTCCATCGTTTGGATGGACATCGTATACAAATGATGCGGCAAATACAAAGTGCATCTATAATAGTGATTATATTCTGTATATACACTGTTTTATACAACAGATAAATACTTAGTAAAATTTTTGATATTCATTAGCAGTATTTTAAACAAATATCATTGCAAATCAAATTAAATTTTAATCAATGAATTAATTGATTGATCAAATTTAATTCATATTTTATTTTGGAATTTTTTAATAATCATTAACTGAATATAAAATAGTAAATAAATACTTTTAATGTGCATCGGATTCAAAATTTATTAATATTTGAATACTAAAAAAATTATACCCAATAATTTATTTTGAAGTAATAAACATGTTTTCCGGAAATTATCAATAATATTATTATTGGCTTCATTTGATCTAAATTATATGAAAAATAATTAAATAGAGAATAGATAATACATAAATTGAAATTATAAAATAATTTAAAAGTAATTATAATTTATTTATATTTAATTTTAATAAAATTTTAAATATTTTTTTGTTTAAAGCAAATTATATAAAAAAAACTAACCTTTAAATTTTATAAAGTTCTTTTATATATACATTTGATTTATATGATTCTTAATCTTATTAAATTTAAATATTAAAATAGATAAATTTAATTAATTTAGTAAATATAAATTTTTAATGAATTTGTTAATATTCGCTGTGCTAATTCTTATGCCACGTATATTTCATATGAGACGAGTTTAAATCGATACACATATGCTTTAACTTTAAAAGAAATATTAAACTAAAAATATTAGTAATAACACGCATACATTTTAAAAATATTATCAGAACATTAATTAATGTCTATTTCTTAATTTAAACTTTCAATGTATGCTTAAATTAAAAATTAGGCATATATTTCAACTTATTTAAAATGATAATTTAAGTTTAAAACTCGAATAAACCCGTTTTTGATCATTTTGTTACTATTTTCCATAAAACTATGTTTATAAAAACTTATTTTGTGAAATTAATTGTAAAAAACAGGAATGGAAAAATTCAGCAGTGCTCGAATTTTCCCTATTTTGCCCGATTTTGTGCATTTCCCGAAAGTACCATAAATTAAGCTAAAAAATCTTAATTTACCCATTAGAGAATAATCGACGAAAAATTAATGCAATACTAAAGATAAAATACTTGAGGAATAACCGAAATAACAAAAATTCCCCGTTTATAGTAAAAAAGTTATAAGTATATCAAATAGTATTATCAAAATGTTACACTTTATTATCAGTAAATACGCAATAAATTGTATTGAACTCGTAAACAGATAAACACTTAATATTTATTATTATTATCGGTTTAATGTTCAAATAATAATTTATTGTACAGAATATGTTCAAAAAAATTAACAAAAATAATTTAATAAACAATAAATGTTGCATTTAAACACAATTATAATTTTTAGTATTTTATTAATTTTATTATAAAGTGAGATCGCAATAGATTTCGTAGTTATTTTCATACAAACCAATGTTTATTAACTACACATACTTGATATGAGCTTTCGTCTAAACACTGGCTAACGTTAACGTTTACATATTTATAACCAAAATGTACTTAAAACCTTTCAGCACAAAATTAATAGGATCTGAACCCGTTTTCAAAACTCCAAAACCACCCCTAAATTAATGTTTAAAAAATTTCAACTTTTTTCCGACCAAACCTCGGATCAAGATCTATAACTTTTCTGCTTACAATATTTTTATAACTTATCGATATCTTTACAAAAATTATTCTTAACAGATTATAAAATTTATAAATTGCAATCATTATTTAATTACATTTAAATGAATTAAACACATTTCTGATAATTTAAATTTTAGCGTAGATTTTATTTAATATAAAGCGCATAAACTTTCATTATTATTCAATCACTGCGTATTTTTAAATTGTCAGGAATATAACTCATTTGTTTAACTATAGGTTTAACTTTATTAAAATAATCTCTAAATAGATATGAAAAACTAGTTTTGGGTCTAATAGTTGCGATTTTAATAATTTTATTGATTGTTTCCGCTGTTATTTGTGGACACGGATTGAATAAGAAAGAACAAAATTGTGGACAATTATCTAATAGATTACAAACTGTAGTTTCAGATATGATATTTTTACTTATGATTTTAATTTTTCTCAATTTTTCAAGTTTTGCGAAATTATTGATCGTTTCATTAGAAATGGATTTTTTAGTTACGATTTGAATAATTTCTAATTTCGGGAAATATAACTCGATGTCAGCTAAAAATTTATCGTCGATTGAATGTTCAATCGAAATATGCTTTAATTGCTTACAATTTCTTATCAAATTTATCGATAAATTCTGTTCATCATAATTGTAGATAATATATGTTGACATAAAATCTAAATACAAATACTTTAGTTTAGCGAACGAATTAATAGCTGATAACAATGTGGGAAACACGTGATTCGTTTGACTATTTTCATTTGTTTTGATTGACAGGTGTTTAATATGGACACATTTTTTACCAATAATAGCTATGTCTTCGATGTGTGAAATATCATATACATAAGTGTATCGAGATTTACTAATTTAGATATTTGTTTGAATACGTTATAATCAGTTCCGTCATTAGAAAAGTTTGCTTCTAATACTTTCAATGTATTTGCATATCTATTAGCAAAGATATCCATTAAATAAATATTATTTTCATTAACATTTAAATCAAAAATTTCTCTCAATTTCGTAACCAAAATGTTTTGCTTATGTTTGACATCAAATACCCAAATTTGTATATTTTTATACCCTTTACCCTACCCTAATATTCAAAACTTTGACCCTAATAATCCGCTCTGTGAATATAACTTAAGCCACAATACTTCTTAAAATAATTAAAAAATAAAATGAACACAACCGATAAAAATTAAAAGTTGCAATTAATTACAATAAGTAATTAATTTTTATAATAGTGATAAATTAAATAAAACAACGAATCTAAAAAATTGTCGAATAGTTTAAAATATCATTTAACAGTAATCTGTTTTACTTAATAATTTATAGTTTTTTATTGTAAATAAAAATTAAAATATTGAATAATCAAATATTCAATTCATTCATAGAGAAATATAAATATGAATCGACGCTAAAATTATTTTCATCAAATGTTTATTAAAACAGTTAATGTTATTAATATGAATACAGATTGTAATTTGTAAGTACAGTATAAACAATGGAAATTCAATTGATTACACTTAACAGCTTAATTAATGTTTTTATCTTCTAAAATATTAGCTCATCAGTCATAAAACAGGCGCACTATAATCAAAAAGTGATTATGCATTGATCTGTGTTTATATGTTTCAGTCATTTTTACGAAATTGTCTTATAAGTCTTATTAGTACTGTAATTAATAGTTAGATTAATTAATATTAATACTATAGTTTCAGAAAATCTTGTAACATTTGAGAAGCTTATACATTATGTAAATTATAAGAACATACATAACTTATGTAACATAAGTCATCGCTGAGTCAGTTATTGAAACTATTGTTTTATAATTAACTCTAATTGTCTTCAGGAAGTTTAATGTATTGAATATGCAAATTATTGTTTTTTACTACACGTGCTGGCATTTTATTACAGTTAAATAATAATATCATTTATTTTATTAAAAATAAGTACTTTATGTTATTTTATCTAAAATTTTTCTATTGTTTAGAGAAATATTATTGCTAATAATACTTCAATGATAGCTTCAATAATATTACTTTTGTGTTTTCATGTAAAGTAGACTTGTAAAGGTATATCAGAAATATCGGGTTCGGGTCGGATATCCGACAAAATCTTCGGCTCAGATCGGGTTCGGATATAATATCATCGGGTTCGGGTCGGGTTTTAATATTTTAGCTCATATCAACGGATAAAGATTTTCTCTGAATTTTATTGACTATTTTGTTTAATATAATGTTTGTATTAAACAAAATAGTCAATAAAATTCAGTGAAAATCTTTATTTTCAGTGGTTGTGCTTTAGTTTTATTGACTCGAAATTGATTCGAACTCAATAACTTTCAATTTTAATAATTTATTTCAAATAATCAGACAATAATTTCAACATAAAATATGCATTCGAAGATTTAAAATTTATCATAAGAGTTACAGACATTTATCCAATGTTCAAAACGCACTGTAGCTCACGTGACAGCTTTTATAAGTTTTTTTATCCAAATAATTATTTTTTTAAAGTAATTCGAGATAAATTATTTTCTAAATAATATATGGGCTTATTTTAGTTACATTATTTGAATATTTAAATGAACATATTATTAGACTTTGAAATTTAATTTTCCTTTATTTTTAAAAATTATTTACGTTTATGAAATTTATTTTAAAATAAAATAATTGCGAGCAAATTGTTTAACTCATTATTTAATTGAACCAATTCTTCGTTATTATAAATTATATTATTGATATGTTTGGTAGAAAGCGTTATCTGTTTATTTATATCAAATCAAAAACAGAAAATATGTTAATTACTACCAAACAATACAATTCATTTTGTCGATATCCTTGTTTTATTATTACAGGGTATGTACAAAATAAAAGGTAGTGATTTTAATCCAGTATTTTAAATATAAAACTTAAATTAATATTCATAAATGTTCTATTAAATAAAAGTTTATTATATGTTCTTTAGAATAACAAGGTTTTGTAATTTTTTGAATAATATTTTTAAAAATTAATAAAGATTATGTACATACACATCTAAAATAGGTTTTTACCATAGGTTTTTCGATTTTGGGGTTATAAAATAAAAATATTTTTAATTAAATTATTTAAAATTTTTAATTTATATTTTATTATTTCTATTAAACAAAAGAATATTTTTCTAAAAAAATCAACAAAAAATTTGATCACAGAATAAAAACAGAATTTTTGATATTCATGAAAATAATGTTTTCACTCGTGTCAAAACAGGGAAAACCATACTTTTTATAAAATTTCATTTTAAAAATTAAAAATGATTTTAGTTATTTTTTTATTTTTTTATTTTTTTTTAATTATTGACTAATAATAAAATTTTATGGTTATTTTCGCAAATTTATTTCATTTAAAAGACACTCTTATACAATAAAAGCAAAAATATGTGTTAAAAACCTATTCTAAATGTGTATTTGCAATTTGCATAATCTTCAATAATTTCTTAAAAATTTAGTCGCAAAATTAAAAAACCATTTTATTCTAAAGAATATATGATAAGCTTTATTTAATATTACATTTATGATTATTAATTTTAATTTTGTAATAAAAAACTGGATTAAAATCACAACCCTTTATTTTGTACATACCCTGTAATTTTGTTTTATTTTATCTGAATATTTAATGTAAATATTATAATAAATAAATTTAGATCACAGTTCATATATTTTATAATTTACCAGCATTTTAGTAAATTGAGAAAAAACTAGATATAACAGAGACCTGAAAGCCTACCAACTATGGGAATACCGGTAAGCGATAGCTCGTTGTTAACGCTATACACGCCGTTCTGTAAATATTGAGCTTGACCTAAAAACCATTGTCCAGTGAGCTTATTGAGCTTGAAAAGTTCATTAATGAACAAAAAATAACATAAGTTTAAGCAAATTTATTCTAATATAGCTTAGTCAAAAGAAATATTTATTTAAATTAATACAATGAATATCACATAAATCAATATTTTAGTTAATATAAATAATATTTTATTATTATTTATTTATAATGATTTTTAAGCAGAAAAAGATTTTTTTACTTGTAAGCTCACATTAAACTCAGGTGTACGGAAAAATCATTAAGCTCAAGCTAAAGTGTGCATTTTTTTGAAGCTCAAGCTCAAGGCTTTCAGATTTTGAGCTTAAGCGCAGGAGTTTCAAGCTCAAGCTCAGCAAAATTGAGCTTTCTCCCATCATTAGTGACAAGTGATAAGAAATCTCTTACATTACCTTAAATACGAAAAATTATATAAAAACATTTTAATCATTTTATGTCTAATGCTCAATTCAATGATGGTCAGAGTGAAAAGATATGCGGTACAGGACGTATCACATTTTAATTTTTAAATTCGCTTTAACAATTCATGAACCGATTTCAATCAAAATATTACCATAAAATATAAATAAGTTTTTCCAACCGTTTTCTAACTAAACATTGAATTCTTTGTCATCTTTTACTTTCATTTATTTAACCCGTTTAAATACATGTGTTTTGCTAATGACTTATATTTTAAACCGTAGGTTTTTTATGCGATTATGGTAACTGTTCATATTTATAATTAAATATGTTTCGGGTCGGTTAATCCGAAGGTTTTTCCCGACGGTTTTACCCGATTGGTTTCTTATCGGTTCGTTTCGGGTTACCATTTATCGTTACTCGGTTCGGTTCGGGTTCATTAAACTACTTACCGGTTAACCCGAATGAAACCGAAAACCCGATAATCAATTTTTTGGTATGAAATTTAAAGAATTTTATATGAAATTTGTTTTTATTATACGTCAAATAAGAATGTTATAAGCAGTTCTACATTTTAATTTTAATATATTAATAGCTTTTGTGATAGAAATTATTATAAGCTTAGATATAATTTTTGATACAAGTTTTGTGCTTTTCAATTATTAAACCTTTTTTACGAATTTTATACTTAAATTTTCGGGGTTTCGGGTTTCTTATCGGTTCGGTTCGGGTAGTTCATCAAATTTCTCGGTTTGGGTTTGCTTTAAGATATGTCGGTTCTGATCGGGTCGAAGAAATACTTCCCGAAAAACATCTTTATTTATAATGAGTAGGGACTCTACTTTTATGCGATTAAAATTTTATTTTATGCGACTTAAAAATGCGCTTAAATGAAACAAAATTTGCGCTTAAATATGCATGAATTATTCTAGATTTTGATGGTCTAGAAGCATAGTTACCCAGACTCAAAACCTCTAAAGGGGTCAGACCCATAAAATCTCAATTTTTTAGGGGGGGCGTCAAAATTCATCGGATTTTAAAGACAATATTCTTGGCCATCGGACCTAAATATTTTTTTTTAAAAATTTTCTCTCATCAAAAGCCTGAACCACGTCAACTCGAAAAACTTGATAAATTTAAACGATAATTTTTTGAAATTTTTGTCAAAATTTTATGTGGTAACAAAATCTCATCTGTTTTGATAGTAAATTTTCTGGATTTAGTTCTTAATCAATGTAAATATGCGTCCAAATATAGAAATATGCACATTAGGGGTGAAATATGCATTATATGCGTTATTAAGTATATTTTAAACAAATTGATTTAATGTAAAATGAACATATAATCAATTTAAAATATAAAAATATCACTCGTTTTTGATATGCAAATACTTAAAAATAGAGTCCTTAATAATGAGTAATAGGTTTTTGACTGTTTAAGATTTCATGAATATAACCGCTGATAAACTTCTAAACCGATAATCAATTTTTTAAAATAAGCTAAAAATAATTAGAATAATTAATAAACAAAATAGACAATAAAAATCAGTGAAAATATTTATTTTGAGTTATTGCGCTGTAATTTGATTGGCTTGAAATTGATTCGAACACAATAATTTTCAAATTTAATAATTTTTTAAAAAAATCAGACTGTAATTTCAACATAAAATATGCATTAAAAATATTTAATATTTATATTAAGAGTTACAAACTTTTCTCTAGAGTTCTAAACGTTTAGTTTTATAAGTTTTTTGAACGAAAAACTATTTTTTTCCAACTCATTCAAGATATTTTCTAAATATAAGATATGGGCTTATTTTAGTTAAATTATTTGAATAATTAAATGAACAAATTATAAGACCAACGCTTTGAAATGTAATTTTTATCTGTATATGTATATCAAATCAAATACAGAAAATATGTTAATTACTACCAAAGAATGCAATTGATTATTTATTTCGTTGATATCATTGTTTTATTATTAATTTTGTTTATTTTATCTGAATATTTAATGTGAATATTATAATAAATTAATTTAAATCACAACTCATATATTTTATAATTTACCCGCAATTAAGTAAATTGAGAAAACTCGATATAACAGAGACCTGAAAGTCAACCATCGATAGGAATACTGAAGTAAGAATACATAAACTGGTAAGCGATAGCTTGGTGTTAACGTTAAACAAAACTGTCTGTTGTGGCGTTAAGTTCTTGAGGCAATCGCTAAACTAAATCAGAGAAAAAGTTTTATAATAATTAAACCGAAAATAGCAAACAATTGACAAAAAAATCAGTACCAAATTGAACCATAGAATTGTGTCAGTAATCCCTTACTGTGTGCGAGTTCATACCAGAAACGTTAATAAATTTCGTATTCTTAATGTTAATTTGATTAATACCTCACTATTTATCAGTTTTTCAATGGAAGAGTAGTAATAATTTACTTAATAACTGTTGTTTTGTTTTTTATACGAGTTCTTGAAATTTTATTAGGAATCTTCAAACATGTATTTATGATATTTTAGCACAACTAACAGAATTAGAATTGTAACTGTAATCAAAATGAATAGAAATTCAAAAATAAGTAGTAAGAAATGTATACAAAACTAACGTTATTAATAGCTTCAAAAATTTACTAAAATAGCAATAAAAATATCATTTATATGTAATAATTACCAAATTAATGGAAGAATTGTTGTTAATAATTTCTATGTAAAACATAGACCACATGGAACTTTAGTAACTATTCTGAAAAAATTAAAACAAAACATTAGTTTTTCAAATTATTTTCGATGTTATTTAGTTTTTTTTAACAAAAATAATAAGACGCTTATAAAACTTATTAGAATTTAAACGAGAATTTTTCGGATTATGAAAAAATAGCAAATACATTAGCAAAATGGCTTCTAAAGCGGTTATCATTAAAAATAGTAAAAATAGCATTTACTGTATAAATGGAGGTAAAACTACTCCATATTATGTAATCCGAGTTTATATTTCAAATATTTGATTCTAATTTATATAATAAAAAAGTAGCAAATGCTATCATTTTGGAATTCTAATTATGAATATTACACAATAGTTATTTCTTGAATAATAAAAAATATGCTCATTTAATACCGATTTCATAATACCAATGAGCACTGCACTCAAACTCCAATCGATAAACTTATTTAAGATAACCCAAACCAGTCAACTGTTAACTCTCCATAAGGTTCAGAGTATTGTTTTGTTGGCAAACATATAGCATTATAATGATGTAACTCTTCCATCGTTTGGATGGACATCGTATACAAATGATGCGGCAAATACAAAGTGCATCTATAATAGTGATTATATTCTGTATATACACTGTTTTATACAACAGATAAATACTTAGTAAAATTTTTGATATTCATTAGCAGTATTTTAAACAAATATCATTGCAAATCAAATTAAATTTTAATCAATGAATTAATTGATTGATCAAATTTAATTCATATTTTATTTTGGAATTTTTTAATAATCATTAACTGAATATAAAATAGTAAATAAATACTTTTAATGTGCATCGGATTCAAAATTTATTAATATTTGAATACTAAAAAAATTATACCCAATAATTTATTTTGAAGTAATAAACATGTTTTCCGGAAATTATCAATAATATTATTATTGGCTTCATTTGATCTAAATTATATGAAAAATAATTAAATAGAGAATAGATAATACATAAATTGAAATTATAAAATAATTTAAAAGTAATTATAATTTATTTATATTTAATTTTAATAAAATTTTAAATATTTTTTTGTTTAAAGCAAATTATATAAAAAAAACTAACCTTTAAATTTTATAAAGTTCTTTTATATATACATTTGATTTATATGATTCTTAATCTTATTAAATTTAAATATTAAAATAGATAAATTTAATTAATTTAGTAAATATAAATTTTTAATGAATTTGTTAATATTCGCTGTGCTAATTCTTATGCCACGTATATTTCATATGAGACGAGTTTAAATCGATACACATATGCTTTAAGTTATAATTTAAGAAATATTAAACTTAAAATATTAGTAATAATCAAGGGGTAAAATATTCTTTGATCAAAGAAAGTTAAAGAATTTTATTATCCTCAAAGAATAATTCTTTGAGAAAAATACTAATTTTCTCAAAGAATTTCAAATAATTTCGATGTTTCTCAAAGAAATTTACAAATAAAATTTTTTGTTCATTTTATCATTATAATTATTATTTTTAAAATAATTTTCACAAAAATTGAATGTACCACTGCTAAATTTTAAGTATTATTTTATTAAATATATCAAATTTTTAAGAAATTATAGTATTTTCTTTCAAAAAATTGTCAAAGAAATTTGGAAAAGTTTAATTTTCTAAAAGAATTATCAAAGAATTTTGCTATTATTTCTCAAGGAAAATTTTAAAATTTACCAAAGATTTTTCACAAAATTTCTGTCAATTTTCTCAAAAAAAATTACCCCTTGGTAATAACACATGCATTTTAAAAATATTATCAGAACTTTAATTAATTTCTATTTCTTAATATAAACTTTCAATGTATGCTTAAATTAAAAATTAGGCATATATTTCAACTTATTTAAAATGATAATTTTTAACTCACTTTGTCAATAGGAGCTTTTGGATTTGACATGTCTGTCCGTAATTGGAGATAAACGTGAAAATATAATACATTTGCAAAATATTAGTTATAATATACTTAAATCAGAAATATGACGTTACATAAGTGTAAACTCTATCGAAATATAAATAAATAGTAATTTGAAAATATAGTATTACTTTATTGCGATACTGGCCCTTCTGCACCACTGATTCCTTAATATCTGATCAAATATCTTAAGCGCTTAATTAAACATTAAGATATACCAAAAAGAGATGAAATTTGGTTAAAAGTTAAAGATTTTCTTTAACCTTTAAATTTAACGGGTTAATAAGTTTCTTAACTTTATCTGTAATTTTATTAACAGCAGGTTAACCGGTTAACCTATTTTAAATATTTATTCTTACTTGAGAATATTTTTATGGCAGAATATATATTCTTAGAGCTAACCCGTAATAGAATACGCTAAAACTGTAGTTACTATGCTCTCATACCGAAAATATTTATTTTTGTTTATATAAAGTTTTTAATTTCAATTTCAAAGTTCTGTTAACGTTAAAACGTTAGTAAATTACTGCTCACAATAACATCACAATTTGTATTAAGACTTGAATAATGATTGACAGTAATTCAATCGAAACTGTAGTCGTCGTCTTAATTTGAAACTTATTAAAAGTTTGGAACTGCCATAAAAATATTCTCAAGTAAGAATTAATATTTAACAAATTGTTGGCAGAATCAGTACATTTATTATAATGTCTGATAAAAATATTTATATATTATAACCTATTTTAGTTTTTAAACATAAATTATTGAGTAATTTAGCATTTATTCACTATAAAACTTAATTCTGGTCGCAAATATTATCAGTTAAATCCGTTATTCATTCTTGTAAATGATATTTCAACATATATAATTGCAAAACAAATAAAAAATTATTAAGTATTAGAATTTGAAATTTTCACCTGAATTAGACGATAGTAGCAGAAATTACCCGAATTTAAGTTTAAAATTCGAATAGACCCGTTTTTTGATCATTTTGTTACTATTTTCCATTTTATGTTTTTGTTATAAAAACTTATTTTGTGAAATTAATAGTAAAAAACAGGAATGGAAAAATTCAGCAGTGCTCGATTTTTCCCTATTTTGCCCGATTTTGTGCATTTCCAGGAAGTACCATAATTTAAGTTAAAACAAGAACGACACATTCACAGAGAGCTGACTTTCTAACATGTTATTTATACTTATATTAGAGTAGTCTTTAATTTAATAGTTTACAAGATATCGAATCCCTTAATTAAAATAAAGAACAGGTATAACCCCTTAATAAATATAAAGACTGCGGACAGGACTACAGACAGACAC
Organism: Phthiracarus crinitus; assembly: GCA_034698025.1. Lineage (NCBI taxonomy): Eukaryota > Metazoa > Arthropoda > Arachnida > Sarcoptiformes > Phthiracaridae > Phthiracarus > Phthiracarus crinitus. Next base: position 19,911 of record JAQGAW010000905.1, read on the forward strand.
ACATGGTCAAATGCATAAGCTGGACTTCTTTTCAAGAAAGTCAGCTAAAAAATCTTTACGTTTCGTAAAACCAGTTTAGAAAAAATTTTACATAAAACTATTATAAAAATTACTGAAATAATAAGCAACAATTCAATTTATTTGGTAGTATTTACTTAAATTATATGACCCGAATTCATAACCGATTACCCGACCCGATTTTAAATTTATTTACCCGAATTATCCTATTTATGATTATGAACTGTTACAGTACTACAGTACTACATCTACTGTATAAATAGAAGCAAAATGTTTTACTGATAAAGCTAACTCAAAGGGAGAAATCGCATTAAAAGCATTAACCATCAATTTAAGGAACATTGGGGTAAATAATTTACCCTATTATATTAATTTTCCCATTAGAGAATAATCGACGAAAAATTAATGCAATACTAAAGATAAAATACTTGAGGAATACCCGAAATAACAAAAATTTCCCTTTTATAGTAAAAAATTTATAAGTATATCAAATAGTATTATCAAAATGTTACACTTTATTATCAGTAAATACGCAATAAATTGTATTGAACACGCAAACAGATAAACACTTATTATTTATTGTTATTATTAGTTTAATGTTAAAATAATAATTTATTGTACAGAATTTGGTCAAAAAAAATTAACAAAATAATTTAATAAACAATTAGGGCTTTGCAGCATAAATGTTGCATTTAAACACAATTATAATTTTTAGTATTTTATTAATTTATTTATTAAGTGAGCTCGTAATAGATTTCGTAGTTATTTTCATACAAACCACTGTTTATTAACGACACATACTTGATATGAGCTTTCGTCTAAACACTGGCTAACGTTAGCGTACATATTTATAACCAAAATGTACTATACTTAAAACTTTTCAACACAAAATTAATAGGATCTGAACCCGTTTTCAAAACTCAAAAACGACCCCTAAATTAATGTTTAAAAAATTTCAACTTATTTTCCTCGGATCAAGATTTATGACATTTCTGCTTACAATATCTTTATAACTTATCGATATCTTTACAAAAATTATTCTTAACATATTATAAAATTTATAAATTGCAATAATTATTTAATTACATTTAAATGAATTAAACACATTTCTGATAATTTAAATTTTATCGTAGATTTTATTTAATATAAAGCGCATAAACTTTCATTATTATTCAATCTCTGCGTATTTTTAAATTGTCAGGAATATTACTCATTTGTTTAACTATAAATTTAACTTTATTAAAATAATCTCTAAATAGATATGAAAAACTAGTTTTGGGTCTAATAGTTGCGATTTTAATCATTTTATTTATTGTTTCCGCTGTTATTTGTGGAAACGGATTGAATAAGAATTTAGTTACGATATATGGATTTTTTAGTTACGATATCGATCTATATTTCACGAAATTAGAAATTATTCAAATCGTAACTAAAAAATCCATTTCTAATGAAACGATCAATAATTTCTCAAAACTTGAAACATTGAGAAAAATTAAAATTATAAGTAAAAATAGCATAATATCTGAAACTACAGTTTGTAATCTATTAGATAATTGTCCACAAGAAGTTGAGTATTATAACTTGAAAACTAATAGTAAACCTATTAAAAGTCTTGAATCGTCACCAATTAAAAAAGAAAAGCTTCCGTTTGTTCCACGGCCAAAGCCAGATTTCATCGACTGGCCAGAGTACGACCAATCAACAACGAGTCAATCAAAAGTTCAACAATTAAATAAACAATCAGACCAACATTAAATTTTAAAGAAATGGCCCAAAACATTTTCATATCAAAACTATTGGTTAAAGAAAGTAAAGGTGGTATGCGATTCATTTTCTTCTACTACTACTACAAACTTGTGAAGAACAGAATTATAAAATGGTTTCAAAGCTTTTCAAAAAACTTGACGATTTATTAAATTTATCTATTTTAAAATGTTTTCGTAAAATCTATTTAAACATAGATTCTGGTAATAATATAAAACTTTATTTAGCGTTCGCTTGTAACATTATTAATTATAAATATAATGAAAATTATGAATTCAGAAAAAGCTGTAACTTTAACCAAAAGTTTAATAAAGTAAAAATCTATTTGTATTAAATCGTTTAAGGGTTTCGACATCATTTTGTCTCATCAGTGCAGGGTAACTATTTTATAGTACCTGCAGACCCATGAAATATTTACAAATGAGATGATTCTATATTTTATTTGGTTTTTTTAAAATTTTGTATTGTTTTTTTTGGATTTTATTTTTTATTTTTATGTACATGAGGCTATTTACAGTTTATTTACATTTATCCAAAGCATTTTTCACTATAACTTTAGACACTAAATTTCTTAATACGTCAGCCACGACCTCTTCTACATTTTCTGGCTGAGGTATTATTGGTGGTCTTTGCGGGGTGAAGTAAGAAGCAAGCCTATTACCCACTTCTTATCTCATGCGTTCAGAAGCATTAAAATGAGCATTAATCTAAGTTAGCCGCTGCTGATCCGCATCTGTAATATAGTAGCTCGCCCTCGAGTTACTATTAATAGCTGCCCTGAAACGTGTGCCATTCCATCGGCATGACGAGCAGCGAGTAGGGCCTCTCTCTCTCTCTCTCTGGTCGCGCTCCTCAGCGGCCACACGCCTTTGATCAGCGGCGACTGCTTCGGCACGCTCCAATGCGATTCGCTCCTCCGCTTTTTGTGCATCCTCCGTTCTCTTTCTATGGTTTCGGTGGTTGTGGCGGTCCCCTCGGTTCCTCTTCCTCTTACTCTGTTTCGGATGAGGATCAGAAGAACCTACCAGCTAAGCTGCAATAACAGCTATGGGTGCTGATGGCAATTGCACATATGAGGCTGTTGATGTTAACGACAATGAGGAAATTTGGCCCTGAAAAGGGCCGTTTGAAGATTGGCTCTGAAAAGAGCCGTTTGAAGAATGGCCCTGATAAGGGCCGTTTGATGGCGTTGGTTGTTGTTGACGATCCATGGTGTTGATGTCTCTGATGATGTTGTAGATGTGTGATATGGTGTTGAATAGTATGGTATGGTATGGTATGGTATGGTATGGTATGGTA
>JAQGAW010000906.1:0-22990 GCA_034698025.1 Phthiracarus crinitus
GTTAGGTTATGGTTAGGTTATGGTTAGGTTATGGTTAGGTTATGGTTAGGTTATGGTTAGGTTATGGTTAGGTTATGTTAGGTTAGGTAAGGTTATGTTATGGTTAGGTTAGGTCAGGTCAGGTTAGGTTAGGTTAGGTTAGGTCAGGTTAGGTTAGGTTAGTTCTTACTTTCGTTTTTTTCGTTCATAGGCTTAATGGGAGGACCAGGAAAAGTTGTAGAAATTGACGAAAGTAAGTACGGTAAACGAAAATATAACAGAGGAAGATTAGTTGATGGTAATTGGCTGCTAGGAATTGTTGAATTAACTGATAATGATGACCGTAGAGGAGGAGAATTTCGAATTGAGATATGTCCAGAGAATAAAAGAGATGCTCAAACATTGACAAATTTGATTCTTAAACATGTTGCGCCTAAAACAACAATTGTTACTGATCTTTGGAAAGCCTATAATGGTTTAGACGATTTGGGTTTTAAACATTTAACGGTCAATCATAGCGTTAATTTTGTGGACCCAATAACTTATGCGAATACTCAAACAATTGAGTCTCACTGGCGTTCATTAAAGCGTTGTCTTAAGAGTGGGATTCCTCAAAATAATTTGATATTTCATATTAGCGAGTATTTGTGGAGACGTGATATGCTTAGGCAAAATAATGATTTATTTTTAGCTTTTCTAGAAGTTATTTCGAAGCAATATTTACTTTAGATTCATGTTTGTGTTTAATTTTCTATTAAAAATATCGTTTGTATTCTTAACTCAGTTTTATTGTATGTTTTAATAAACTTTTTTAATGCTAAAATAGCACGCATTTGCAACAATACTGAGCCTATAGTGTAGTAAACCCCTATTTTTTAATAATAAAAAATTTAAGTCAGATTTTTTTTCTAAAAAATATAATATTTGAAAATATTTTATTAATTACTTTACGCTAATAGCCTCTTGAAGTTGTAGCTGATCTATCAAAAGAAGATGACGCCATTCATCTAATAAATGAAACAATTGATAAATTTGGAAAAATAGATGTTTTGGTGAACAATGCAGCCTCACTTGAAATCACTTATATTAGTGATGCAGATATTTTACGTAAATTTGACGATATATTTAAAATCGATACACGAGCGCCACTTCATTTAATACATTTGTCGCTACCTTTTCTCCAGAAATCAAAAGGAACCATAATTAACATATCAAGTGGTGCCGGATTTAAACCTGTGATTATCTTTAAATTATTCTGTTTTTTAATATTATTCGGTATTTTCTTGTTAATTCTTGTTAATTGATACGAAAACTAAGGTTTTCTATGAGAATTATTAGATGGGATTTTACAATACGGTTTTATTAAATATACGGCCCATAAAAATAATTTTTATTTCCTAGGGTATAAAGTAGTATAAATGACAGGATATATATGATAGCACACTGATTTAACATAAGGAGACTGTCGTGTCCTTTCAACTTTCTATGGGGTTCTCATCGGAATTAAATGAAAATTTTTAAAAATTTAGCTCAAAATTTAAGAGGTAATTAAACTCATAGATTTTGATGAACAATTTATGTTTTAATAAACTTAAATTGTTCTATTTTTGTTCTACTTTTATAACTTTTTGGGAGGGGGTATACAACACGAAGAACATCATTAGACAAACAGTTATTTTAAATTCAATATAGAATGTGGGACACCATTTCTCTTTATTTATTAAATATTTTAAAGCAATATATATTACAGCTTTTAGGAGAACTTGTATACAATATGGCAAAAGCATCACTCGATATGTTAACAAAAGTATTGGCCGTTGAACTGGGAAGTTATGGCATCAGAGTTAACACAATAAGGTAATTTAATTTTAATTGCATACACGTCTCATTGTATTCCTTCTGCTTATTCTCATATAATAATTTTTAAACTAATATTCATTAAAATAATTATTGAAAGCAAAAAACTTAAATACATTGAGCTTGAGCTCATTAATTTGAAATTAAAATTGCCGTCGATTCGGTTTAACCACGGTTTAAACCGCCAGTGTGTTATAGCTAGCGGTTTCTGTTTAATTTTTTAAATTGTTTAATCAATGATTTAATTAAATCTACAATATTTGGCGGTTTAAACCGCGGTTTTTCGGTTTCGGATTAATTTTTTTTGACCTAAACGGTTCGCATCGGTTTGCCGAAAGTCAAACCTGCGTCAACTTTATTTTAAATCAAGCTTGAACTTAAGCTTTAAAAAATTATGGAAAGCTTGAGACTAATCTTAGAACTTATAAAAATATTTTAATTTCAAATAATTGGATAAAATGAGAAAAATCCAAAAATATATTAAAATTACAAATATAATTTGCGTTCTAAACAATGGAAGATTTAAAATATTAAAAAATTTGATAGTATGTTCTTAAACACATAATTTATTTATAGTTTATTCGGATAATAAGCCCAATTAGCGTTTAGCCTGTTAAAAATTTATTAAAAATATTTTTAAAATCATATAAAAATTAAAATAACTATTATTATAGCCCTGGTCTTATTGAAACAAGTTTCCAACTGACAGAAAAAGGGAAAAAAGAGTTCGAGTCAATGATACCTCTGCACAGAATTGGAAAACCAATAGATATCGCCGCAGCTATAGTTTTCTTGGCATCAAATGATGCGCAATACATAACGGGAGCTACACTTGTAATTGATGGTGGAATCGTGTTTAACTTACCGAGTTCTTTCAATATTACTGGTACTTTTACTAGAGTTTAATGTTCCAAAAATTTGTTGTTTATAGTAGAAGAATACTTTGTTATCTTTTTAAAACTAAGTCTATCAAATAAAGATTTTATTTGTGATTCATTTCCAAATTTAACAATTGATTTTCAAAGTTTATAGGAAATTCGAAAATTTCTTACAAATCAAATTTATCATGATAGCTTTTGCTCTTATATTGAAACAATTTAAATTTATAATATATATTAAAAAAACACTGATATGTCTAATAAATTATCAAAAACAACAACAATATAACTATTAAACATAAAATTGTGAAAAGCATATGAACCGTAATTAATTAACTCAATTATTACCATAAAGTTGTGATTGAATTTTGTTTGAAGTTTTGCAGAAATTTCTAAACTTAGCTCATAATAACAATTGACTGTATAAAAATTGTATGGTTTTATCGATGTGCAGGTAATATTTGAATGTGTAATAATAGTTTCTTTAATTATTGTAAGAATTAGATCAACCATTGAATTGTTCAAATTAGTTTCCTTTCCAGTAATATTAAAACTTTGCACTTCATTTAACACATTTCTAATTGAACTCTTTAAGAAAAATTAAAAATTATTATTTATTCATATCAGTTGAAAAATACCTGAGTATTAAATAAGAAAAAATTTGTGGTGTTATATGAAAACCACAATATGGAATGCGGTGCAGCTGTAATGTGTGGTATAATGAGCTCAATTGTACCTTTAAAATGTTATTAAAGATAAAAAGTATTATATTCAAGGGGTAAAATATTTTTTGATCAAAGAAAGTCAAAGAATTTTAATATTCTAGAAGAATTTTTCTTTGAGAAAAATGGCTAATTTTTAAAAATTTTCTCAGAGAATTTCAAATAATTTCGAAGATTCTCAAAGATAATTGCAATTAAAATTTTTATGTTTAATAAATTATTATAATAAGCATTTTAAATATAATTTTCACCAAAATCTAATGTAGAATTTCTAATTTTTATGAGTTATTCTATAAAATTAATTAAACTTTTAGAATAATATAGTTTTTCTAATCAAAGAATTATCGAAGAAGTTTGCTATTATTCTTAAAGAAAATTCTAAAATTAATCAAAGATTTTTAAAAGAATTTCAGTTAATTTTCTCAGAGAAAATTTTACCCCTTGATTATACTGTATTAAGTATTGACTGATAAAATTTAACAAATCTAATCTCATTTTTTAGTTAATTAATTTTTTTCATTATTGATGTAAAAGTATTAATAACGAATAAAATAAATAGGAATAAAATAGAAGTAGTCATACTTTTTTGTCCGACAATGCATTTTCATTTCCCGCCGTAAAAGGTATTAGTCATTCGAAATAGTTTCAGACATAATGCTAATTGAATGATTGAGCAGAATTTCTTTCTCCGCAATACCCATGGCTAACGTAGTGACGTCATCAGGCAATTCATTTTTATATATTGTGAATTCCGAAGACTCGCATAAATTAATAATAATTGTAATTAAAAAATATGGTATTAATAAAAACATTTTAAATTTAAATGAAAGTGATTTTCAAATATAAATAAAAAAATAAATATCATTAAATCGTATAAAATTTATATGAAAAAAATATCCTTTTTTATGAGAATCTATACATCTTTCGAAATTAATTTTCGCGATAAAAATTAGTAATTAGAGAAGCAAATTACTCATTACACAATATTTATGTAATAGTGATTGAAAATTTTTGTTCATTGCCGCGCTACGACAGTGAATTTGGATATTAGCTCCGGTAACGGTACAGTAATGAAGTGAAAAATGAAATTTTTGAGGTTATGAAACGGTAACGATAATTTTGGTTTCGGTAACGGTACGGTAACGGTAAATGACTAAATTACAATATCACTATTTTTAGAATTAAAGTTTAGATAATTATATATTTCTCGAACAATAAAGCATTCATTTGCGCATTTTATATGCAATAGATATTACAAAACTATATATTAATATAAATAGATTGAAATTTGATGACTAAAAATTAATTACATTATTGTTGAAATTTTTGAATGAGCGGTACTGAAACGGTACGACAGTGAATTTTAAAAAGTTCACGGTAACGGTACGGTAATGAAACGGTAACGATAATTTTGGGTTCGGTAACGGTACGGTAACGGTAATTAAAATATGAATATTTTCAATCACTATTATGTAACTTATATTTAATGTAATTAAAAACCTTACATAGTATATATTATTTTCGTTGATAAACTAAATATCAACTAATAGTTTTTGAATGAAAAGCGTTCCAGAAAAAATTTATGTTAGCGATATGTAACTAATTATAAAAAGCATACTTGAATCCCTTATGCAAATAAAATTTAAATTATATTATAGCTTAATTGATTGTTAACTTTTTTCTTGGTTATATATGAAAATTACAACATAAATTAGGATAGGGATTTCTGTATTTTTACTTTAATCACATGATAATGTTAACATATATTAGAGATTGAAAATTCAATAAAGAAGTTTTATTTTCCCGGTATTTCCCGTTTATGGATGTTTAGAGAATTATTCACGGATATGCTTATAATCTAAAAACCTTATCGTTTCTGCTATAGTAAAATGTTGACATAAAAGTATGAAAATAGCGCATCAAAAATAAATAATTTATCAACTGCTAGTAAAGTCTTATAGTGTCTAGTATGCATTAAAACTATACTGTTAGATCATAAAGGCATAACAAAATCTAATTTTAAGATGATTCTTAAAATAAAACTTGATAATAATTTTTTTCCAGAACTATTCTAGGTTTTTAAACATTTTTTGTTATCACTTCTCTCCTGTTTTAACAACTTTTTAGTCCCGGAAGTCCCTAGCCCAAGTCATAAATAGAAAAAAGTTCTATACCGTGTTTCTGAGAGTATTCACATACTTATTTTTCGTTGCTTTATGAATGATTTTCTAATTTAATATTTATTTATTATTTTGCATTAATACTGTATACTTTTAGATATTTGTGAAGAAATAATCCAAAGGTTAATTTAATCAAAAGTTTATTTTAATCATTATCTTTAATATTAAACTTCTCGGTGGATAAAGTAAGGTTAATAAAATATAATTTTTATGGAAATCGGCATTTTAATATTTAAATCTTTAAAATGCTTATAAATTATTCCCATACAAATTCTCGCGAACACTCAAGTGTTAAACTTATGTCAAATTTTGTAGAAAAACGAACAGGTTAAGACATTAAAACCGTTTACAATTTTGTAAAAACTATATGTTAAGTTTTTCCTAATTTTATTAATAGATTTCAATCATTACTTATATATTATTAGATGTAGCGAAAATATTTAATTTGAAATCGCTTAGAGACAAAGACGGTCGCATTCGTAAACCACCAGAGAAGTAGTTCTAGTCATATTATTTTATTTTCTCGTAGTTGATTAGATCAAAGTATTTTTAAATGTTTTTTGGTATATTTTGTTTCTGTACGAAGCAGTGATGGATGAGAAAGAATATGGCAGAAAAAAGCATTAAGCATACAAATGGATTGCGTCATTTGTTTTATTTCCATGCCAACGCCTAACATTAATATGTTTTATTCCGCGGTTTTCTTTCTCGTACATCACATGCTAGTTTTGTACTATATATATAGATTATAATATCTAGTGATGATAATTTAGAGCCTCTGGAGCCTGAACCTAAGCCTGAGCCTCAGACTGTTTAAGTAACTTTTGATTGAGGCTCGGGCTTAAGTTTTAATATTTTTGAGCATGGACCTGAGGCTTTTAAAGCCTGAAGCCTCTATAATGAGGTTCCAACTTTATAAATTAAATGTTTTAAATATTTTTTTTAAATATATTAAATAAATTATTTTTATTTTTTATAAAGTTTAATCCAAGAGTTAAAACAAGTTTATTATATTTAACTATCTCTGAGAAAATTGATCATTGATTATTTATGTAAACAAATTTAATTACTCATTTGTTTAATTTATTACAAATTTAATTACTACATATTGAGGCTCAGAGGCTTAGGCTCTTGTTTCAGTCATAAGGCTCGGGTTCAGGATTAGGCTCCAACAATATTTTAGGCCTGAAGCTTACGTTCTAATCTGGAGCCTGAGCTTAGCCATCACTAATAAAATGTATATTGTATTTATTTGTTTGCTATATATATTTCTAAATTTATTATATAGAAATTAAAAATAAAAATAAAATAATTTTTTTAAAAATTTCTTTATAATCATTATGTATAATTAATATTTAATAAATTTTATTTAATAAAATGTACAATAAACTTCTACTATAACACCAAAAGCAAGAATAACCGGATTAATAACAGAATTTATAAAAACCAACAATGGCAAGAACACAACCAAGAGAAAAACCAATCGCACCGCATTCCCCACCAACGACATCATTTTCTTATAAGGCTTATTAATAATTATAATGCAAACATTTTTAAAAGCGATGTGGGTTTGATTTTACAAATGACTTTTACCACATCCAGAATCCCCTTCTGTGACACTGGATTAGTTTATCTATTAGATGTTGAAAAATTAAATTGTATTTAAGTCAAATTGATATTGAAAAATTATAATTTTATTTTAATTCTATTCTCAATAATAAATTTTTATTCATTTTTCAAAACGAAAATTGTAAAATTCTCAGTGGATTATATTGATTTTACTTGACATGTGAATGATTATTAAAAATTGCATTATCAATAAATTTATTGATCTTATATAAAAATTATGTTTAATATTTATTTATGGATATTCTATTTATTCAAAATTACTTTTAAATATTTATTCGTAATTATCATTTCCTCTCAATAAAAACTTATAACTGTATTGTGTTATCATTACTTTGATTACTACGCTGTTGTTAATTATTTACGCATTATTGATAATACGCATTATAATCGATAAACGCATAAAACAATATAAAAAATTTTTTAACAAAAATAATTTCATTGAATATAATTATATAATTCAAGTTTAATTATATCGAATACGAATTACGCTTCACTATAAATATAAGCACAGAATTTAAGTATTGAATCAAATATAAGATTTTATAAAGCTTTGCATAAATTTTCTTATAGTAAACAATCGAATTCGTATATATTAAATCAGTAAACTAAATATTATTAAAAAGTAACTGAAAAATGGAAATAAATAAAACTGAAACCAATGACAGTTCACATAGATTTGATGCATCGATAGTATTACCTGAAGATATAATTATTAAATCCGCTGGAAGTCATTTATATAGAAAAGGTTTGTCTTTCTATAAATTTGGATCATATGATAGACTAAATATATTCAATCCATGGTTAATATTAATGGTAAGCATAATAACATTGGTTAAGAGCATAATAACTTTACTAATAGATTCAAGTAATGAAGAAATTTATATAATGATTGGCGATTTTGCTTACTTTATTAATAATAAGATATACATGAATATAATATACATACAATGTACTATATTTATAATCGCAACACAAATGATTAATTTCTATAACTTTAAGCAAAACATTAGTCAATCATATATGAAACAATTTGAAATGATTTCGGGTTTAATTTCGCCACAAAGTATTGGTTTAACGAATGAAAAAGAAATCTATGAATTTATCAAAATAACAAAATTACTTTTTAATGTTGCAATAATCAATTTAAATTATTTTATTCCTATTTTGACATTTTTGGAATCACTAATAACTCTCGCATCAAACTCCACATCATTTACCCAAATTATAATATTTGCAATTCCATGGTCATTACTGTTTTCATTATTTTTGGTTTACGGTTCAAATCTATTCATTTGGCAATTTATTTATTTTTATATTATTTGTTATTATTTAAAACTAAAACTTAAAAATCTTATTGAATACATTCAGATAATAGCAAAGAGTAAATCTTTGCTTACAAAATCAAAAATTAAGTTAATTTTATCAAAGATAAATTTAATACAAAACGAGATCGAGAGATATAACTCAGAATATTGGTCGGCACTCATTATGAGTTATTATTTAACAGTTTTATCAATGATAAGTATAATTGTTGTAATGACTATATTTGGAAATATGAATCTAATCGTTCGGATGATTTGTTTCTACGCCGGAATTATAATGTCTGTCGCAATTGCATTATTCTTACTCAGTCCATCGTCGATAGTGGTTGAGAATAATAAGTTATATAAACTTATGAATCATTTATATGTAAAGAAGAATAAATCTATTAATGATTGTAAATCAAGAATAATGGTATGCGTATATTTCAATCTTTTTATAAAGAATTATATATCAATCATTCTATATTTAAAAGATATCATCATTTATCGAAAACTTAAGTCAGAAAATTGGATTTTGGTGTTGGAAACTATTTATTATCGATTACTTTCGATTTTACGAAGTAATGCAATAAAATTAGTAAAATAGTATCACAATAATGCTTTATTTTCAGATTTTTGGTTTGCTTGCAATGTTTTTAATAATGCTATTGGAAATAACAATGTATCGGTGAATATAAGCCATTGATAATAATTGCTGCAAAGCTATCGAAACACTCTGAATGCCTTACTCTAAATACATTTATTGTAAAGTGATTACTATTGTTGTATTAAACTCTTTAAAATTATCAAAATTAAATCAGCCTTACAACATTATAAAATTTATTATAATTATAAAAAATTTGTTTCGGGCGCCAGACGATCTGACCTTTCAGTCAAGTTATTTCGAGTCCTACCGAAATTTAACTTAACCTAATTATTTAAGAAATCACTGAAACTTGTTTAATGATGAATAAAATATTTATTTAAAAGTTAAGTTAAAATACAATGAAGATTATATAGAGAATTTAAGAGTTAGAGTAATATAGAATTGAGTATACTTTAAGAGTTTAGAAAGATATCTGGTGCCTTAAGCCTGAGTGGCAATAACCCGACTTATAGGGTCACTTATTTTGAAGCCTTTCATTTGAACAATAAAATTATTGAAATATTATTAAATTATTAAATTTAACTATAATTTATATTATTTTGAGGGTATGTAAGTTAATAAATAATTGTCAACGTATACATTTAGTGATTATTATCAAACTAATTATTATAAACAAATGATGTGAAATTAAATATGTTTTGAATAAATTTTATCTAAAAATTAAGAAATATTTACTGTTTTCAACAAAATACGGAATATAAGTTAAAAGAAAATAAAAAGATATTAAAAATTAGCATATAATTTAATTTGAATATAAATTAGTGATAATTCTTAGATTATCATGTCTTAAATAATTCATAAATTTTGCTTTCATCATAAAATAATTAACTATGTAAATATTATTAAGTTTTATGCTTTAAATAGGAATTGATTCTTAAAATCTTTAAATATTTGGAAAAATTTTTTTTTATAAAATAATAACTTTACAACAATGATTTGATATGAATAGATTTTAAAACCCTGACATATGCATAAGTTGAAAAATCAACCCTAATATATGTTTAATTTATAACATTAAAATTATAATGGAATACTTTTTATTTTCCATTTAAATATGTAATGTTAAGTTATGCTTAAAATCATATATATAAAACTTAAAATATGTGTGTCATTCTCTTAATAGACTACTCCCCTGGGGGCCACAACCCCTCGACACCTATACAATGGATCCAGCTTGAAAAGTTATGTTAAAATGGAGGGGTTTGGAGAGGGTAGGTCCTTCTTAGGGGGGTTGAGGTGGGAAAATATTTAATATTGGGGTCAGAGATGGGACATATTTGGTCGTGCTAGGGTCAGGGTTTGTCGGATGGGTCGGGTGGTAGGGCTGGTCGAGGTGGTGGGTCAGGTCGGATGGTGAGTCGGGTCGGCTGGTGGGTCGGGTCGGGTGGTGGGTCGGGTCGGCTGGTGGGTCGGGTCGGCTGGTGGGTCGGGTCGGCTGGTGGGTCGGGTCGGGTGGTAGGGTGGGGTGGGATAGGGTGAGGTGGGATAGGGTGAGGTGGGATAGGGTGAGGTGGGATAGGGTGAGCTGGGATAGGGTGGGTGAGATAGGGTGGGGTGGGATAGGGTTGGGTTATTGAGGGTGGTTTGTGGTTGGTCGGGGTGTGATGGGGTTGATCAGGGCGGGATGGGGTTGGTTGGAGAGGGTTGGGAATATATTTGAGTGGGGTACGGATGGTCATGGATGATTTCCGTTTGGTTGAGTGGGGTCCGAGTGGTTAGGGATGGGGTACGTGTGGTAAGGGGTTGGTTTCGGGTTGGTCGGGTGGGGTCCGGGTATGTTGGGGTGGTGTCTACATTGATCGGGTTAAGGTCATGGTTTGACAGGATGAGTTCAAGGAGATTAGAACTGATGAAATGGGATTCATATTCAAATTTATAATCATTTCCGCCCGACGAAGTCTATTATTATAAAAAATCAGTAAAAAATATCTTTAATTATCCGTTATTTAATTACGATTTTTTATCTTTAGATATATAAATGATGATTTACCGGTTAGCAACTTATTCATAATGGATTAAGATTAAACACGGTTCAAATTAATTAATAATTTAGTTTTTGTTACTTATAAAATGAATAATTTAATAAATTTATGTTACATAATCGGATTAGTTTTAATGACAGGTAATAAAAACTGTATAAAATTAAAAGAATTATTTTCAAGAGTGTAATTACAGATATTAAATGCCAAGAAATAAAAGTTTATACGGGAGAAGTTTCATTTCTATCCACCACTACTGTTCAACCTACCACTACTGTTCAACCAACCACCACTTTTAAACCAACCACTACTGTTCAACTAACCACTACTTTTAAACCAACCACTACTGTTCAACCAACCACTACTGTTCAACGAACCACGACTACTGTTTTAAACACAACTACAGCCATCGGGGTTTTGAAAACAGATATCGATGGCCGCATGAAAAAAATTAAATCTGCAATATCTACACAAGCGTTAGCAATAGTAGAACTCGAAGCTTTGACCTCTCGAATACGCAAAAATATTAAAACAAACAAGACTGACATCGAATCGTTTAAAAATGAAATGGATGATTATCATAAACAGTATGACACAAACTTTGAGCTAAAAATATACTTGGATGAAGTGGATGGAGAACTCGTGTTAGCGATAAACTCATACGCGGATATCGCTCACAAACTCAACAAAATTATTTGTCTCGATTAGTTTTAGCGAATTCAAATGAGATAAATATGAATAAAAGAAAGATTAAAATTTTGATAAATTATTTTATGTATTAATTTTATTTCTTTTGCATTGAGATTATACAACATTGACTTTTTTAAAAAAATTTTGTTTGACGTTTCAAAACAACTCTTTCTGAATAAGCTATTGTTTTCAATTTTTCATTTTATTGAATAACATAAATAGTATGGCACTTAAGCAATTAATTTAACCCTTATAGAAGATAGTTATATCAAAAAAATTATCAAATACAATGTGGTAATAGAAGTCAAAAGGTTTGTTTGAATAGTAAGGTAAATTAATTGAGCCGTAATTTAGAAAAGCATTCGAAACAATCCAGCCGTATCCGTATTTTGAATAAAGCTTTTTAGCAATTTCTTCGCTTAATAGAAAATAACAATTGCCTCCATTCCAATTATATGGTGTTGTTGTCGAGCAATTTACATTAGTCATTGCATTAATTGAATCTTTAACCGTTGATAGAATAAATTGTGACATAGAACTATTAAATGTTGGATAGTTAAATGTGAGATTAAAATTTGCCAATTTATTCCTCACTTCAGGGAAAGAATTCTGAAGAATATAAATTTAATTTTTTTAATTGATTGCTTATCCGCTATGATTAATTAAAATTTAAATGATAATTAAAGCATTTAAATTACCTGATCCAAAACTGTTTTAAACAATAAAAAATTTGTAACGTTGTATGAGAACCAGAATTGGGAATTTGGAGCTGCAGTTATATGTGGTATTATTATATCATTCGTATCTATTAAATTGTTTATATATTTTAAAAATTGTTAGTTTTAAAGTTTTTATTTTATTAATAATAATTGGTGTATTAAACAAGAAAGAAAGGAAGAGGCAATAATAAGCAGAAGTAAAATGAATGTCAATGAGGCATAAAGCAATTTATAGTATTATAGATTTATGCTGCTTTTGTAAAGCTTTTCTTACTTTTCTCTCCAACAATGCATTTCCATTTTCCTCCGTAAAACATATTAAAATCAGTCGATAATCTTTCTGATATAACATTATTAGAATGTTTTAGAAAGATTTCTTCCTCTGCAATACCCATCGCTAATGTACTCATATCGTCTTTTAATTCATTTTTGTATATTATAAATTCAGTTGATTCGGTTAATGCAATAAACATTAGTAAAATCGAAAAACTTATTATAAAACACATATTTATAATAGCTCTAAATGAGAAATTAATGTTTTAATGTTCTTTAAATTAAGGAATAATTCATATGATTTCAAGTCCTTGTTTATGAGAATATTTACACATTATTTTTTAATGTAATCTTATATCATTTTGTATAATGAGAGTTCCAAAAGTATATGAATACAAATCAAATTTAGAACTTTGATCTAAATCATAAATTAAGCAAATTTTTTATATGACACTTTTTCACATACAATTTGTAAGTATTTTTAAAAATTTTTGACTGACTAAAAATAGCATTTATAAAAAATTCTTAATGTCTACAAAATTTTATATTTATAGTTCTACAATATTTTTTTCAATACTATTTATTTAAAGTTCAACTGCTATTTATCATATCTTTCAAAACAACTTTTACAACTAACTAAATAATATTGAAATATAGATTAAATATACTGTATTTGTGTGCTAATCCAAAGTTCAATTCAATTAATAATAAATTTATTTCAAAATAAGTAATTGCTTTATTCAATTCTACTGAAATTTAGTTGAAATTAAAAATATTATAAAAGAGCTGAATTTAACATTTCAGAGGTATATCCAAAAAGCATTCAATTAATGTATTTTTGGATATTAATATTTTGCTGTTTTCCACTGCAGGGTGTCCCAGATGGAATATGGGGTGGGTATACACCCCCATGAAAATCCGAAAAGTTGGACACCCCCCCTATAATTTTGAAAATTCAAGGATGAAAAATATTGAAAATTTTGAAAAGTTTTTTGTCATAAGAGAAAAAATTGTCTTTCAAAACCGATGAGTTTCTGTGACCGGACAGCACTAAATTTTAACCAAAATTTGAATAAAATATAGTTTAAATTCGTTGAGTTTTTCAATAGGGTGTGGTAAAAACAAATAAACATTAATGGTTTAGGCTTTCATCATTAAAAAAATTAGAAAAAAAAATTTTGGTCCATCTGCCAAAAAATTGTCGCTTAAATCTGATGAGTTTAGATCCTCCCTCTGAAATTTGAAAAAAGTCGAAATGAGACCCTCCAGACCAACAGACCGTGGGACTCCCTGTTCCACAGAGCTTTGAGTATTACGTTTTATACGCTACATCGTTACTTTTAATAGACAGAAAATGTTAACTCAAAGGGGAAAATTGAATTGAAAAACATTTACATCAATTAAGGTATTATTGGGTAATAGACTGCCCAAACTTTCTTTAGGTTCATTATAAATATTGTTTTTATTGATTAACGACTGAAAGATACTGATATACCGAGAAATAATTAATTGAGGCATTTCTAAACCCCGAAAAATCCTTTTTAGGATAAAAAGTTTATAGCGTGCAAAGTGGAGTGGTTTTTATCCATCTTACTTCTGAAATGTTAATTTAGATTATTGTTTACTATCTTTATAAAAATCTTGAATCTAGTTATATACTAAATGTTTCAAAATTTTTGAAAAAACCGTAGCAACCGCATTTCTAACGGGTTTTCATACATTGTTTTAGTTTACGCAGTCTGTAATTCACATTTTGTTAATATGCTGGTGCGCTCTACCGATATACTCATTAAAGTTATTTTAGCTGACTTTCTCGTAGAGAAGTCCAGCTTATGGGTTTCATCATGTGTGTCTGTCTGTACATTGGTTTTATACTCAGTGCAAAATAAGAACATAATATGAAACCGTAGTCGATCTTGTTGGCAGTATTTAAGGAGGAGAGACCAATTGATTTTTGTTTTTATTATTAACATATATAAAGCTATTTAACCCATTTTTATAATTTGGATTTTTCTATAGAATACTTAAGTTCAAAAATCGCCAAAAAGATTACCGGATTAACTATTTTCAATAAATAAATAGGTGAAAACTGTGTTCATTGTTTCTCCTGCTAAAATATTGAGAACAAGATTGGCCACTGTTTAATTTTCTGTTGCTAGAGTTATAGACTTGTTTCTTTTACAAAACACTTTAACTACAAATAAGTCACTCAAGATTTCTGTGAAATGTACTGTATATTGTGCTGAAAACACCTAAATTTCATAAATAATCTAATATTAGAGTTAAATTGCTAAATTTGATGAAGATTTCTCTAAATTTTCATAAATATTATATAGGTTTGTAGATATTTTCAACTTTAAAGAAGTATAGTTTAAATCTGATGAATTTTTATAAACTCTGATTTTTAACTTAAATTTCAAAAAATTGTCGTTTAAATTCGATCAGTTTTGAGAGGCTCTTATTTCTAATTTGTAACATTGAAAAATCAGAATAAAAACTCACTGAAAAGATTTTTAGTTACAAAAATCAAAATTTAGTGCAATCAATTTTTTCGTACATAAAACGTTAGGCTCTGTTGATAACGATTTCATAATACGTTAAGAAAACGTTTTCAAATAATATTCACTTATGTGACATATATTATATCACAACAATAAAAATTATATAAACTTGATAATTAAATCTTTACTCAATCAAAAATATACAAATCGTAACAAAGAGTTAACTGCATTTGAGTGTTACCTTTTATATATATTAAAAATATACTTTTAAGAGCACTCTGTAAAAAGAATGATGCAAACCATAAGCAATTTTTTTAAGTCTTAAGAACTTTTACATAATAGATTTAAATGTCAAACTAATGAAAGCGCTATTTATCAATTTTATCATTTGTTTTTTTTGCGATACACAAAACACATAGCGTATAAAAGAAGAAAAAAATAAAAACAAAGTTTGTTGAAATAATATATTTATAAAATGTTTTGAAATTTATTTGAAATTTTATTTGAAATTTTTACTTTTTTATTCAAGAAAAAGTGGTAAAACTCCCAAAATCGGGAAAATTTTCAATTATTCAGTAAATTTCGGGTAAAAATCGGAAATAATTAATTTACATTAAAATTCGGGAAAATCGGGAAAATAAAAACTATTTAAAAATGATACTTTTATTGATTATATCATTTAACATTAACTTCCCGAAGATTGCATTATTATTTGGTTTCGGGATTTTCCCTAAAAATTGAAGCCCTAGTTATAATGCAATTAATTAACCTTAGTTTTCTTCTGTGTTTTTTATTTTTACTTATCATATTCTGATATTTACGATGACGTGAAGAATTCGCGGAACTTTACTGGAAAAGTAATTTTAGTTACCGGTTCCAGTTCTGGTATCGGAGAGAGCACTGCAAAGCTGTTCTCAAGTCTTGGGGCTAATGTTGTGATCACTGGAAGAAACAAAACTAATGTAAAACGTGTGGCAGAAGAAACTCAAAAATTATCACCGCATGGATTAAAGGTTTAAAAGATTTTACTTATTTTTTACATAATAAAATATTAATACGTGGTTTTTAATTAAAATATAGCATTTTAAAATATAAATTTTAATTTTCAAATATAAATTTCATTAAAAACTATACGCTTATAGCCTCTTGAAGTTGTGGCAGATATATCTAAAGACGAAGACGCCATTCGTCTAATAAATGCAACAATTAACTGAATTTAGACAAATAGACATATTGGTAAACAATTCAGGCACACTTGAAATTACTTATATTAATGATGCAGATATTTTGCGCAAATTTGACGATACAATCAAAATCGATACACGAGCGCCACTTCATTTAATACATTTAGGGCTACCTGTTCTCCAGAAATCAAAAGGAACTATAATTAACATATCAAGTGGTGCCGGATTTAAACCGGTGATTATCTTTAAATTATATTCAGTATTTTTTTATCATATTATACATAAGAAAAACCTATTTTCTTAATACTAATCCTAGTCCTCTGAACTTAATTTCTCGTCAATTGATTCTATAACTAAGGTTTTCTATGAGTATTATTAGATGGGATTTTAGAATACAAATTTAATAATATACGATCAAATAAAATTATTTGTGATACTTAGGGAATAAACTAGTATTAGTCAGACTGAACTGATAGAATATACGCGCTGGTGTACCATAAATGAATGGTATACTACAGAGTTACACTTTGCAAATTGTGGCGTAATTTACTAATAGTGAGTAAATTTCGAATAATACTGCTTAATTAAAACAATGAAAATATTATTTGAATTATATTTAATTTCGACAAATTTTATTGATTTTCAGGAAATCTAGTAGTCTTTAACTTAAATAAAGAGTTTATAATTAAAAATTAATTAAATAAGGTCTTATTCCATTATTTTTTGCATTATTAGACTTAGTTTTAAAATTTAAATATAATAGAATTTTTCGCAAAATACGCATTTTGCATACGCAATTTTGGAAATTTGCGCAATTTGTACAACCCTGGTCTACTATCGTCTCCTTTCGAGTTTTATTGAAAATTCTATGGGAAAACTCATTGGAATTAATTAATAATTTTTTAAAATTCTGCCCAAATTTTAAGAGTTAATAAACTCATTGATTTTGATGGCCTATTTATTTATGTTTATTAATTTCAATATAGAAATTGGGAAACTTTTTTAAACAAATACATTCCTTTTATTTATTAAATATATTAATGCAATATTTTTACAGGCTATCGGTCAACTTGCATTTAATATGGCGAAAGCATCACTCGATATGTTAACAAAGTAATATAACGATCAGAGTAAACACAATTAAGTAAATTATTTTTAATTTTAAATGTATAAAAAATCACACGTCTCATTGCATTACATTTGCTTATTCGCATTTATTAATTTATAAACTCCACAGTAGCAGTAAAATAATTATTGAAATCAAAAAAAGCACTAAAATAATGAGTTTGAGCTTAATATATTTAAACCGTGCTTACACTTGAGCTTTTAAAAAATATGGCGAACTTTAGCTTTTAAAAAAATCAAACTTCAAAATAATAGTCAAAATAAGTAAAATTAAAAAATTTAGTCAATTACATGTATAATTTGCAAGATTTATAAAATATAAATATTTAGATTAAAAAATTGTATGAACTTAAACATAATTTTTATTATAGTTTAGTTGGATAATAAGATCAATTATTGGTGAGCGTGTAGCTTGAGCTTCAAACTGAAGGACATAAGCTCAGCTTAATCTAGATTAAGCTCATCTTTATCTTTTTGAGAATATAAAAATAATGTTACACAAAATGTTGCATTTTTTAAAATCAATATAAAATTTAAATGATATTTTATTATAGTCCTGGTCTTATAGAAACGAGTTACCATTTGACAGAAAAAGGGAAAAAAGAGTTCGGGTCAATGATACCTCTGCAACGAATTGGAAAACCAATAGAAATCGCCTCTGCTATTGTTTTCTTGGCTTCAAATCAAAGCTAACGGAGTGGTGAAGAGGCGACAGCGAATTTAATGTCTGGTTCCTTCCCCTTCTATTATTTCCCCACTAAAATATTGTTTCATCGAATAAAACAACAGTTTAATGGGGAAATAATAGGAGGGGAAGGAACCAGACATTAAATTCACTGTCGCCTCTTCACCACACCGTCAGCTTTGCTTCAAATGATGCACAATACATAACAGGAGCTTCACTTGTCATTGATGGTGGATTCACGTTTAACCTCCCGAGTTCTTTCGATGATACTGGTTTAATGGAGTTTAATTCTAAAGTTTAATATAATGTTCCAAGAATTAGTTGATTGTAGAATAATAATATTTTATCTTTTCAAAAATATGTTTATCAAATAATGATTTTAGTTTAAATTTATTTCCATCATTTTATAATATAAATTAAACTTTTGATATCTTGAAATTTATTTGTTTAGTTAATTAAATATTATATTAATTAATTTATTTTTTAAAAAGCAAACGCTACTTAATTATGTAGTTTAAGCGAAAAATATTTATAACCTTTCAAGCCTTTAATTCTTTCAATAATTTTTATTTATTTGGTTTTCTTCTCTATTTGACTAGTCATCAAAATTTAATTATAGCTGACACACACAAACGCGAATAAATATTAGTTACAAGTGTTAATGTCTGAATATTAATAGTGATGACAAAGTTTTATTCAAACTAAAATTTCATCCGATTTATTCATTTTTATCTTATTTTGTCCAAATTTTTTAAAAAATAAACTTTTTAAGATCTATTAAACCCAACCGATATATTTTATATGTTAAAATAATTTTACATTATTAATCAGAACTTATTTTAATTAAAAAATCGTTTACGTTAAAAAAAATCCTATCGTTATGATAAACTTATGTTGTGTGCCAAACACTGAAATTTTTGATTAAAATAAAATATAGGTATTGACAATTTAAAATCAAAAACCAATTGATTAAAATATGTTTATAGTATTTATAGAATTATAAAATTCTAAATTTCATCTCATATATCATTAATAAAATTTTGGATCTAATATTTTAAAATTGATTTTTCTATTAATACAATCGATATATTCATTGATAATATTTTCATCGATATTAGCCACATGTGGATAAATACAAATTCGTCTAATACTTAAGCATTTGTCGATAAATATTTTGACATTATCTGTAGTAGAGTGTCAAATTGTTCAAATAATCAGGCCCGGGCCCGAGCCCGGTAAATCTATGTAAGGCCCGGCCCGAGCCCGATTCTTGATTAAATTTTGAAGCCCGGCCCGGCCCGGCCCGGCCCGACTAAAATAATTAACATATTTTTACTCATATTTAATTTTATTTTATATCTTCAAAATTTGAACGTTTCTACAATAGCTTAACAACTTTAAATGAAAAAATAATTGTTTTCATTATAAGAAAATTGCATTGTTTATTTATTTTTTTACAATTTTGTACATATTAAAAATAGATTATAGAAAAAATTCAAAAATTTTTTAAATATCAAAGCTCGGCCCGGCCCGGAATTTTTATTTTTAGGCCCGAACCCGGCCGGCCCGGGTACATACGCCGGGGGCCCGCGGGGGCCCGGCAAATCGGGGGCCCGTTTGCAAGTCTAGTGTAGTGTATGTGACCTATCGTTTTGCTTAACTGTTTAATAGCCTATGTTAAGCATTGTGTTCACTCTCGTGAACACTGTGGTCTAGTCTTCGGTTGTATCTCGTGGTTCTTCGGGTCATTCTTCCTCAGCTGTGAACGTCGTTACTAACCTACAGTTCCGACAACTACTGTCGAGTACATTACAAAAGCGAAATAAGAAATATCTCATTTTCAATATTTAATATTTAATTTCTTTATGTATCAGTTGTGATAAAATCTAATTTTGACTTCTAAAATAAAATTTAAAATAAAATCATTAATTTTTGCTTCAAATTCATATTAACCCAGACTCGAAAGCTCTAGGAGGGGTCAGATCCATAAATTCTCAATTTTTACCTTTGTGTGGTCAAAAACTCGGAACCCCTTTATAAGTTTTACATAAATTTGCATATTTGCAAATTCTTTTTAACAAAAAATATGTAAGATATAAATTTTGCTTATTTATAAATTAAAGCCCGGCCCGGTCCGAAAATTTTAAAAGATGACCCGAACCCGGCCCGACATATCTGCGGTTCGCTTAAAAGTCTATTACGTAAGAATCGAAAAATATTTATTGTCTTTACAATATAGCATACGAAATTTAGATTAATTACGTATTTTTAATATGCACATAATATTTTTTTTAAATGGAAAATAATTAAGTACATAAATGCACTTACAAACCTAACAAATAAGTATATACAGAGCAATTGATTCATGAGTAAAATTTGCTACAGTCGTTTATCTAAACAAATTATACAGTGAACAATCAATAATATTATATTTTTAACATGTGTTGAAAGTGACCACTATTTGATTAAATGCACCATTTCTAAAGGTATTAACCCTAACCTCAAGTTATGGATTAAAATGAAATTTACTGTACACCTGTTTTTGCAAACGGCTGCACTATAGATGGACAGGTCCGTGTCCTTGAGTGTCCTAAAGAAAACCCGGACCTAAACCTGTGACCTTAAAACCATTTTGGGGCTTGAACCTAAATATTTTTCAAGGACTCGAACCTGTTCCGAGTCCTCATGACTTGAACTCGAACCTGGACTCAGGACCGAGGACTAGAAAAATATATATATAAAACAGTCCAATTTTAATTATAACCTTTATTATTAATGTTTATTTATTTATAAAAATATATCTAGCTTCCTATTTATACAATTAAAGTTCAACAGAAATAAGTTATCTAAATACATTAATTTTAAGTTACTTATTTGAGTTAAAATACGTAATATTTTTATTAATTTAGGTCCAAGGTCCAAACTCTTAAGGACTCGGACTTGAACCTTTTAGAACAAGGACTCAAATATACTGAACCTGACCCCGGACTTATTGAGTTTTTAAGAACCTGAACTGGAACCTGAACCCGTAAAAACCCAGCGCACCTTAAGTCCTTAAAGTCCTAAGGCGCGCTTTTGTCCATCTATAGGCTGCACTATAATCGCTCTGTATGTAAATAAATTATTGTCAAATTCAATATTTTTAAAACTAATTATATTCATTTATGATATTCGCAAATATTATAATATATTGCAAAATATAAAAACATCTGGACTAAAGTCCAACTTTTCTATGTGAAAGTTTACTTTAAGTTTTGATTAAAAGTAAGCATATTTTAGCCATTAAGGCTCCATTAGTGTAAAAAGCACTTATCATCGGGTTTGATAAGACTAGAAAACTAATACAATTAGTTTTGTGTTTTTAAAAAATATCACAGATATATATAACTAAAGAAAAATAAGTTTTGAGACATTTTAAGACTAGATTTTGTAGAGAGAAGTTGACTAGAATGGACTTATGACTAGATTAGTATATTCCTAATGACTAGAAGTGGGAGTTCTTTTTTGTGTGTGCAGTAATTTTTTCAAAACTATCAGTTTTAATTTCACCGGATTTCTTATATATTTAGTCAGTTCCCTGAGAATTGACTAGATATTCACCGGTATATGTAACGCTAAGACATATAATATCAATAAAATTCACATTAATTAAAAATCACTGGTATTTTTAGAACGCAAATCACCGGGTAATTGTAAGTTGTTTTGCTTTTTTAGACTTGATCTCCCTTGAGTCAAGCCAAAAGCTTTCACTTTCTCTCTCTCCTATTACTGTCACTGTGTGGTCACCTGTTGATCACAGTGTTGAGTGGGGTTGGGCCTAGGGCCAGAAAAGGGCTCCAGAAAGGGGCCTCGTTAGGATTGATTTCTGTCAAGGGAAAGGAGTGTCTGCCCACAAATAAACACACCTTATGGCAGAAATCTAAAACCTATGTATTTGGCTGGATTGAGTTAAATTGTTATTCAATAATTCAATAATTATTCAATATTCCTAACCTTATTCAAACTAGTTTACGAGCCGTTCCTTAAGCACAGCGACCGTATATACGTGTTAAGGACATCCCTAACCATACTTTAAGTAACTCACGAGGCGTTCCTTAAACACAGTGACCGTATATACGTGTTATTAATATACCTAACCATATAATAAGTGACTCATGAGCAGTTCATTAAGCACAGTGATCGTATATATGTGTTATTGGTAACTCTAACCATACTATAAGCAACAGGCGAATCATTCCTTAAAGTACAGCGGCAGTATATGCGTGTTATCAATATCACTAAATACTATTAAACAATCATAAACTTTGGGTAATTCAGTTCTACCATTTTTAAACATCGCAATATATACAATTTTCCTTACGAGTTAGTACGCAACAGGTAGAGGTAAACTATAATAAGTAAGCACATGTCACTGTTGTTGTCGTTATTCAATCACATATATATCAGTTACATTCATAGTTGCTCAAGGTCTGAACCTCTAGGGGGGGTCCAGATCAAGAAAATCTCAATTTTTAAGGGGGGGGTCAAAAACTCATCGGATTTAAACGAAAATTTTTTTTCAAAATTTTTTTTTCAAAATTTTTTCCTTGACTAAAGCCTTAACCACGCCCCCTTGAAAAAC
>JAQGAW010000907.1:0-22990 GCA_034698025.1 Phthiracarus crinitus
GGTGATGTGGGGACGGGTTGGTTGGGGAGATGTGGGGACGGGTTGGTTGGGGAGATTTTGAATCGGGTTGGTTGGGGAGATGTTGGAACGGGTTTGTTGGGGAGATAATGGGACGAATTGGTTGGGGTGATGTGGGGACGGGTTGGTTGGGGAGATGTGGGGACGGGTTGGTTGGGGAGATTTTGAATCGGGTTGGTTGGGGTGATGTGGAGTCGGGTTGGTTGGGGAGATGTGGGGTCGGGTTAGTTGGTGAGATGTTCTTACGAACGTTAGAATTTCAATCCATTTTCTCCAGACGAAGTCGGGCTTAAACTCGAGTTTCTTGATAAATATGGTCAATACTATGCGCATAATACCCTGACGAATATTTGTTGGAAAGTATACCTGAATTTGGCGGTAAAATTCATCTGTAATTGTAGTAAACATTTTGGGTGTTATTGCTTGAGATTGATTAGCAATTAGCTGTGAATAATAATTATCAAACACTGTTAATTCATAATTGCGTAGAAACGCAACTATTTGTCCGACTTCTTGCCATTCTTTAACAAATTAGTGTAAATAATCCCGAATTATGTATACTCTTTCGTCAGTTGTTTTAGCATTTGGCGGAAGAGCAGCTCCAAGTGCTTCGAGATTGCTTAAATTTACAGATAATTCCAGTGCACGTTTGATATGAAATTTGATACAATTAAACAGTTTCGTGATCACGTAGAAGTGACACATTTTATTAAAGAAGATGCGAATCTTTGTCCACTGTATATAGATTTCCTTTTCTTTAATGAAGATAATACACGAAGGCATATACGGGATAACAATGTCCTCAACAATTTTAATGTAAATGAGAGACCAAAAAAAAACAAAAACTGACGATAACTATTAAAATTGTTAAGAACACGTTTACAATGAGTGCGATAATAATGATAGTGAAGATATGTTATTTAGGGACGAAGACGAAGAAGCATATCGTACGTAATTAATTATCTACAAACATCTAATAAAATTAGAAATATTAAAAAATAAACACTTAATATCTGATGCAGCATTAGTCGATATATTTATGAATGGTTTCTCACCGTTATATGAAGAAATAGCCAATACGGAGCGATCCAGAAGAGTAATGACAAATTTGGCTGATTATATTCAATCGAAAGATAAAAGAAAAAAAAGGTCTATGAATATATTGTTGAACCACAACAGTTCATATGCGGTGTTTATAAGAATCAATATATTTCTATAAAGTCAAGATTAGAATAGTTATTGCAGAAATCAACAACTGTAAGATTTTAAAATACTGTAACTTATAGTTTGAACTTAGCATTATAATAACAAATTTATTTTATTATAGATTTTACTGGAAATGTACTTAAATCGTATAGAGATGGTGCCATATAAAACGAATGTGCTTCAAGTTCATACTGTAATGTTTTACGTTTGATACTGTATATCGACGATTTTGGTGCAGCAAATCCAAATTGACCTGCGGCTAACAGGTTAAAACTAATAACAATATACTGGACATTAGATAATGTGCCATATACAATGCCGTGAAGAAGACATAAATCTGGCAATTCTTTCATTAAAAGAAGTAGTAAATGAAAATAAATTAATTAAAGTGTGCATTAGGCTTATAGATGAGCTCAAAAGCTTAATATTAATGGCTTTGAAGTTAAAATTGATGGCTTGACAAATTTATTTGAAATCAAGTTAATAGCATTAATAGGAGACAATGCTGGCGTACACAAGGCAATAGGGTTTAATAAAAATTTCGGATCTGGATATGTGTTTCGGTATTGTAAAGCAAAATCGGATGAATTTAAGGAATATTTTCAATATAACAGCGCCGAATACAATAGAAGAACAAAAAAAATCTATATGGAAGATTTAGCTGAATATTAAAGAAGTATAGGAATTTCAAATTACTATGGTATATCAGCACGAAGCATATTTCACGATTTGGCAGAAATAAATATTTTCAAAGCATACTAAACTCTATTCAACCGAATAATAGTGCAATAGTTTCAGCATTAAACTTTTAATTATGTTTTTGAACGTAATAATCTATTTGACAATAATATGTTTAATTAATTAATTTATACTAAATACTTACAAAAACAAAAATATTAATTTGAATAAAATTGATCGCACATTAAACTTTACGTGATTTAATCAGAAAGTATTCAACGATACCCAATCGTTTTCGGGTGCGACTGATATTTTCGCACTTCTTATTAAATTTGAGAATCATATCTCTTTTCTGTACATTCAACCCTTTTGTTGGATTATTATTGAAGCGCATCGCTAGTCTTAGACAATAATGAAAGATCTTGTACCCGCGCAGGTAATGGCGTTGCAAAATTATGTCTACGATTTTCACGTACTTATCGTTATTAACCTAACTCCTGACTTTATAGCAGAACATGATAAACGTTAAGTCACATAAATCCATTTCAATTTTCGAATAGCATTTTGTTTTGCCAAGACTCTCATAACGCTCCTTAACTTCTTTGAGAAATTTGTGTCTACTTGTGATCTTTCCGGCTTTAAGTCTTTAATGTTATCCGTATAGAAGTTATTAAATGATTAATTCACTCGTTAACTCCAATCGAAACGCAAACTTTGGAATTACAACTTTTTTCGATAAATAATTATTATTCGATTATTATTTTATACTAACATATAATTATGATATTTATTAAAATCAAAGAATAAGTTAACCAGTTTTGATTATTTTACGCAAAATATCGAATTTATGGTTAAATTCGTTATTAAATTTATGCCAATAATACTAATGATTAACCTAAATAGGTTTTATTAATATTTTTGATTCACTTTAAACTTTAGATGTGTTTATGGATACGATGTGACTCATTAAGGTATTGCGCATTTAATTAAATGCAACCAATACGTTCGCAGCACTAGTTATGTATACGTAAACTAACGTATCTATGACTACAAAATGGTAATGCCATAAATTACGACTTTTTTATACAAGTTTTAGTTGTGATTTTGTTATCATTATTTTGTCAATTATTTTATTTAGATTTGACCACAATTACAAAAACATAAATTTCTGAGACACTCCGAAATAATGGATATAATTTAGAACGACACCATCATTCAAAAAATGATTGATATGCCATCATCTGGCTGTTCTTTAGACAACGCAAATATTAACTTCGCAGCGATTCCATTGTCAATTATATTCAAATAACATTATTATAATATTTAATACATACATAATTTGTTATCATATATACGTGTTTAGAGTAGACGTATGCGTAAGCGTTGCCTTCCCATGGAAAGAAATGCCATACAAAACAAGTATAAATGAATTAAACGTAAATAATAGCATAATTTTAATACAAATTGTTACGTAAAATTCGCATCTCTTTAATTATTTTACAAAAAACTAATAGCAAATATTATTTACGTTTGATAGACAGTCCGAAACTATGGATATATAGAAAGAGATTATAGACGACGCCATCTATGATGTGATTCGAGATTAAGGGAGCGATGAAGTTGTCTCACAAATTTTAGATGAATTGAGTGTACGACTTAATCAACAATTGTATGATTTGCCATCAAATATTGATTCTTTAGCCAAATCACATTATAACTTTCCGTCGATTCAATTGGTTTGCAATTTCAATTTACCAAAATCATGCTCGATTTTAGTTTTTGTTAAACCAGCCAATAGTTCATTAATTTTTTCTTTTATGACATTAATTTCGAATGAATGATGAATCGCTTCATTATTGTTTGATTGTTTGACATCACATCTAATAATATTGTTCTAACTCATTGCTTTACTATTAATAGTTGATTGTGTTTCGATATCGGCATCACTTTCATCACAAGAAGCTCAAATTTCTATTAATAATAGTAACAATAATAATTATAATATTAATATGTTTTATCATATAACGTTATATTTTAAAATCATAATAATTATTTATATCTTACCATAATTCGCTTCATTTTTTGATTGTTTTTTAAATCTGTGATGATAAAACTCATTCTTTAAATCCCAATCAGTTAATTCAAACTTCTCATTGATCACACATTATGGCAATTAAATTTAAATCACATTATAATTATATTTAACACATAAATAATTTGTTAGCATATATGTGTAAAACGTGTTTAGAGTATACGTATAAGAATGCGTATGCGTTTATATGACTACCAGTGGAAAGGAATGCCATACAAAACTTGTATGAATGAATTAAGCGTAAATTATCGTACATTTGCTTACAATATGTTACGTTAGATGTGCGTCGTTTAAATATTGTTTACAATATTATAGTAAAATTTTATTACGTTTTAATAATAAAATACAATTTTTTAATATTATTCGGATGTGTTTTTACATATGTTTTAAAAACTTCTACATATTAATAATTGTAATATGAAATTAACATTATTTTAGAAATTATCTACAAAAAAATGTTATTTTACTTTGAAAAAAACTTACAATTATTAAAATATTTTGATACAATTTGGGAAATATAATACAATTTATGTTATTTTAAAAAGATTTATTCTCGTTTTGGAAACGAGATTAGCGCAAAATTTTACTAATTGCTAAAAAAATCAACTTTAATAAATGTTAAATAAAGATAAGTGTCATTAAACTATTAATTTATAATTAATATTAATCAGTGTTTTTTCGAAATATTATGGGAATAATCAACTGGTAAACTATAAAAATAAGCAAAAATTTAAAATTATTTATTTAAAGTGCACGCTATAAAGTAATTAAAGAAACAAATAACTTCCCAGAAAATACTCGAATAATTGACGATAATGGCGTAATTCTGTTTCATTAATTAACCAGAGAGACGCAGATCTTTATGATAATTATATCCCTGTCGTGTCAAAGAGCCATAATTTTAGGTGATCCAGCGAAGAAGATAAATAAATTCTTCATAGCTGTCGTTATAGAATCTATTTACAAAATAATACATTGATTGGACATATTTGTAGCTTCGGCTCAACGCTGTTATTGGATACGAGAAGCAAATTTAAAGCACATTAAGTAATTCAATCATAAGATGGGCTTCATCTGGTGATTTGCTTTGTCTGTCCTATAATTCGCGCATAACTCGAACATAGCCATCATGTGTGTTAAATGTTTCTGTTTTAAGCCATTTATAAATCTCCTTATTGTAGATGTAGACTTCTATGGCAAACTTATCGCGATAATGCCATTCTAATAGACGGCGAAATTCCGGATTCAGAACTATACGTATCTGCAAAATAGCAATCAATACGGTAATACATTTTTATTTAAATAAAGAAATAGTTATTAATAGTAACTTAATTCATATAACTAAATAATTAAGCATATATCGTAATAAACTATTTTTAACATACAAATGTAGAAATTTTTACAAATATTTATACAGTTAATACATTTATTTATTTTACAAATTAATTTTAAATTTATTTAGTTTATTGTTCGATAAATTTCAAACAAAAAAATAATAACATTTTAGAGTTATATTTTATAATAATTAATAATTTCATTTGATACTTTAATTGTTACAAAATATCACAATTTTTAAATATGACAAAATTAAGTTTAATTGTGCTTATAATGTGATTTATATATCAATTTATAGCGTATCAATAGAAACAAATAAACGATAAATGTTTGCTATACTTGTTAAACACATTAATGCTATAAATAATAAACTTATTGAAACCAATGTTAAGCATATATTAGTGTTTAATAAAAGTGTTTAATTTGCAAAACAATATTTTTATTAAAGCTAATTATTAATTATTAGGATTTATTTTACTACTCATTTAAATGTACTTTTTCATCAATTGGTTAACGAATTATGCTTAACATTGGAAAATTATGATGAATAAAACATTTTAGAAATATTATAAAAAATATGATACTATTTTAAGCATGGAATTAAAAAAGATATTGAAATTTTAATTATATTGTAATGTTAAATTATAAAAACGCAAATGAAATTGTTTATAAAATCTGTAATTATTATGCAAATATCGTATTATTATGTATCACCACATAAGCATTGTCTGTAAGTTCTTGTATAACATGTTTTTATTAAAATAAGATAAGAAAATTTGAAATTTAAAAATGACAAATGGTTTCTGTTAATTCTTAATAACAATATTTTCTCTAAATAATGAAATAACTATTTTTATAAAATTTACAAATGATTAGAAATGTCTTATTGTGTTGCTATTTTAAGGATATGTTGTGCAACAAATAAATTTTCAGTTATAAATAAAAATTTAAATTTTAAGAATAAAAAAGCGAAAATGGAAATGTTATCAAAACTAATTATTATGCTAATATCATGAAATAAAGAGGTATGGCCACATAAATTTACTTATATTAGGGTGTAAACCACACATTCTTTCTTTTCATCACAGATTTCTTCGCAGATATTGCATTTAGGATAATTATGGTCAGAGACATGCAAGTGATTACGCAATATTATCAAGTAATGAAACTTTTCGCTATAGCTATAATAGCAAAGTATTGTAGTGTACGTTTCGATATTAAGCCTCGTCGGCAGATTCATATGGATTTTTGCGGTATATCTACAATTCACATCCATTCCGGTTGAAATCTTTAACGAATCCTTTTTTCGTTGATATCGCGTCAGTCTAATTCTAGTTTGCACCCTAATCATAATAAATAAATTCAGTTAACAATTTATTATTTATATAGATTATTTTGTGCAAACTCAAATGCTATGACATGGATGTCAGTTAAATTAAATGGAGTCACTTCATAACGATTATGCGTCCCGACTCAATATGAAACCAGTTCTTTAATGTATATCAAGCATCCTTATCCACATTATGCATCTTTGCATTCACTTTTCCTGGACGCTGGAAGCCATAGTGAAGTTTACCTTTAATTTCAGTGCCTGTACATAACAAAGTGAGAGCCCGAAATGAAACCGTTTTACTGTAATTTGGTGTTTTCGGATCTTGAAATACGATCGCAACGTCAATAACCTTTACATCGCGTATGATAAGAATTTCTGGAGTGAGTCCACACCAGACCAGCTCAAGTGATAATATAATTAGTTTAAGATGCGATTCAAATCACATTTTAAATTACAATTATATATTCGTCATTACAAA
The DNA here is from genome assembly GCA_034698025.1 of Phthiracarus crinitus. Lineage (NCBI taxonomy): Eukaryota > Metazoa > Arthropoda > Arachnida > Sarcoptiformes > Phthiracaridae > Phthiracarus > Phthiracarus crinitus. The sequence continues at coordinate 7,141 of JAQGAW010000907.1, forward strand.
GTATTTTTCGCATATGTTTCTGAAACATCTGTTCTTAGATCCCTTTTCCATCTGTTTGAGAGAACTCTCGGACCGGATTGAACCATCATTATATATTCGCATAATATTGTTGATATAAGTGTGATATTTTACTTGAATATTGCCAACTATCGGATGGGCTTGAAGTACAGCTAGTATGACGTGATTCCCAATCATACCTTCCGCGCCCTCGCAGTCTAAACTGAATTAAATTCGAGTTCTATCGCCTTCGTCTGGAAATTGGGTAAACCAGTGTGTCTGCCAAGCAGCGCAATATTTTATAAGACGCCAATAGGCATCCATACTGAATCCAATTGAGTCATAAAATTTGATTCTCAATAGGAAATTATAGTCGTCCAATCTTTTTATTGGTCTTGGCGGTCTTCCTTTATTTGGCTTAACGATACCAGCTTCTCCGGAGGCATAGCATTGCCACATTGGGTGTGGTCCGAAACAAAAAAAATAATAAAAACAGTAATCGCGTTTATGCCACTGTGTTCGCACATTATTTTTCTCGATATAAGGATAATTAAAGCATATGTCGCACTAATAGTCTTTGTGTATTTCTCTACAAGTAATTTGATTCGGTTTATTTAAATGCTCCTTAATTAAATAACAATATCACACGATTTCACATTATAACGAATAATGGTTACGTGAACCCAAATACACGGAAATTTAGAGAAGAAGACTTCAGTAACTTCTAATTTATCGAACAAATTCTTTTGTCTTCAAAGATAACGATAAAAATCTTCCTATTGTCGATAATCGCTTCGGTATTGAATAATTGTCCGAAGTTATTCGTGTTTATTGGGAATATTATAATTTCTAAAGTTTGCGCTAGGCATTTCTGGTACTTTAACCCAATTAATATTCGGATTAGTTGGCAATTTAGGATTCAATGTTTAGACCTGTTTATATGTGGCAATACGTTTGTTCGGATTATGCAAAGCTTTTTTCATTTCGGCCAATTCTTTCAATTTAGTTTTCTCTTCTTCGCTTAATAGAACTCCATTAAATCTTTTAAACATTGGTTATTCAGCAAAAAACGGCTTACATCTTGACGCAGAATGCATTTCGCTTATCTCTTCGGCCGATTTATGGCCACATGGCTGGCTAAGAGTCTCATCATAATTAGTTTGAGACGTAGTAAAACATATCTGAATCACAATTAATAAATTGTTGATAATGCAGTGCCTGTGCATTCGACACTTCAATTTGATTAACTGTTGTTTTCTACTTTGGTGATACAACAGTTTTCGGTAACTTTTGAGTATCAGAAGGTTTGTATGGTTCGACACGATCCGAAAGAGCGAATATATGTCGCTCTGCTTTTATAAATTGTTTAGGTTTTGGTAAATAGGTAAACCATTTTGAATAAGCCTTACGATCTGATTCACGTTTTCTTTCCTCAACTGTGAGATGTGATTCATTTGATGAAGTGTTAGCGAATCAAACGACATCTGAATTTTTTCTAATATCGTAGTAATTCAATAGATTATCAGAAGGAAGTAAGTCACTGTGAAAGATACCCTTAATTGCGATTTCTTTACGTCTCTTTCGCTTTTCATTTAGATGTGATTCACTTGAAGAAGTGTTAGCTTCAGCTAAACGATGAGAATCATTACTACTATCCGATTGCTTAAGTGGCCTTATCTTCGGAATAGTTCCAGTAACAGATCCACCTGGAAATACATATATTATTTATAACAAAATACAGATTTTATTATATATAATAATAATTAATTCATATTTCGACGTTTTCGTTGATCTCAACTCTTCGCGAATTAAACATTTTTTGAATTTTACTTAAATCGTTGTAATTTGATGGATTACATCAGGATATTTGTTTCCAAATCCTATATTTCCGATTTCTTTAGGTTTTGTTCGCTCTTCGTTTAATACATTTAATCTATTCTTTATATTTTCCATCCAATCAGCTCTTACATCTAATAAAATATAAAAATTATATTTAGTATTTAAAATATATACATTATATAATAATATACTTACTGGTGTCTATTTGATGCTGAATTGCCATTTCTTCGTTTACGGGTTGTTCTGTTACAGAAGATGATCGCACAATATCTGAATCTGTTACATCAATAGCATTCAATGATGTTGTTTCTTGTAATGTGCGAATACTTGAATACATTCGCTTTTGTTTTCGTTTGTTTGGATCTAATAAAATAAAAAATTGTTAGTTTTGTATATTATATTATTATTTGTACAAAATACTAACCTATTGATTCGTAAGAATCACATCATATCTGAAACTATAACCATTTAATAGGATAGTGATTTCAGGCAAACAACACACTTCAAAAGTTGTTTGCGTCTTCTTTGAATTATATTCTGGACGCAGCGGTCTTATGTATGGTTGTGGTGCTCTATGCAGTGCTTCACTTTTTTTGCCACACTTGAGCTTCTTTTTGTGACTCGAGTTTCTCTAATAGGCTTTGCCATCGATTCCATTGTTGTTACCACGTTAGGCGGTGATCCACTCTGTAGATATCGGTGTATATCGAAAAGAATAGTTCGCAGTCTATTATATGGCGCTATTCTTTCCCCGTCTTCGTAAAGAATAATAACTCCTACTTTTTTATCCATATTTAAACCTAATTTTTTATGTTTACCATTTACTCACGTAATATTTGCATAATACTCAATATCACATTAATCGTGAGTAAATTGTTAATCATAGTTATATATAATGCGCATTACACCAAACCGTTTGGTTTGACACAATTTATGCATACGTTGTTGTTTATGATTAACTTTATACATAATTAAGCAATAATTTCACACTTATATATCGTTCGCACGCATATACAACAACTTATTTACTAAAATTATACATTAAAACAACTAATTTAACTCTCTATCTTGTTTGTGGATTCATGATAACGATTGCCAAATGATACCTCTTGTAAACAATTTTATGATGTGAATCAGAGCCAATTAACGCCAAAAACTGTTCCAAAATAAATTAAATAATATTTAATATAATAATATTTACTTAAATTATGTTAATAAACAAATGTTTACTTCGAGAGTCAACGAACTGTTACACAATGATAACGCTTTACTGAACGTTTGTACTCCAATCTTATTGAATTTATGCTTTAACGTGCATAATCATATACCAAAACACTGATTATGCACTAATACATGTCGTATTAATAATAATTTAAACAAATTAAATCAAAATAATCACTAAAACTTACAATGAATATGATTTAAGTTGAATTAAAACAGTGCGCACTATGATTACGACTGCACTCTACTCGAACCTAAAATATGAGGACCGGTTAACGCTTTTACTACGTATTAATTAGTACTGGCTCCGCAATGCTTGCCGACATCTATGTTGACTCATATTGTAATATGAGCGCTGCAACTTTTAAGCGTAAACGTGCGTTAAACGGGAATCACCTGAATCCCTACGAAAGCACTATTAAATGCTACGTCATATTTGATCACACAATACAAAAAAAACGTTACAAATTTTATAACAGTGATGTTGTTTCATATCCATCGATAAAAAACACATCTTTATTTGATCTTATATTACATTTCGATTTCTATTTTTAATTTACTTTATATTTCAATTGCAATATTTTATTTTATTTCCTTTGTATTTCAATTTCAATTAATTAAAATGTATATTATTTTTAAATTATATTTAAAATTTCACATTCAATTTTTAAAAATGGAATAACTGTTACACGACTAACAACTCAAATTGAAAATGTGTGTGAAATGTGTCACAAATATGTTTGCGAACATATCTGTAAAACACTTTCTGTTTCACTGTTTGTTAGATATGTTTTGGTCTGAGCTTTAAATAAATGATTAAATGATTAAATGTGTCAATGAATTCAATATTATTTGAATGATTTATTTAATTAATTATTGTGTTTACAATTTAAAACAAATAGAAAACAATTACAACTATTTTAAACAATGATTTTATTGTATTAATATTTTTAAGTATTTATTATTATCAATTTTATTGTATTAATGAATTGTACGAACAATTAAAAAACATTTCGACATAAACTTATATCGAGTTATTTTATTGATTGAGAATACAGTATAACATAAATATGGTATCGTTTCAAGATATTATTGATATATACGTACGAAGACTTCAATGGAAGCGATACGACACATACGCGTCGTAAGTGTGTGAACGACAAACACATTTCATTTCTATTTCTATTTCTATTTCTATTTGGTTTTCAATTATAGTCGTCGGCGAATACTTTTGATATTAATAGTGGTTTGTGTGGTCGTATTCTACGTGATTCCGCTCTTATTTCGCTCTTTTTGGTTCAATTCTCCTGTGTTTTATGGTATGCTTTCCATAGATTTATTTCAAAATTTTAATCTGAATTTGAACGCAATTAAACAAATGATTGTCGAATAGATTCAAACACGGAATGCGTTGAGCAATATATCCGTTCGCACCTAAAACTGGAACAATCATTGGACGCAAATATAATTAAAAGTTACGAACCGACGTCTGAATCAAATTCAAAACATTTTTTGCCATATGTAGCGAATGGGAAGTTTGCAATCGGTTTGAATGGCGATCAATCGCTGTATATAATGGGAAAGCGATCGTTAGACGTGCCAATTCCTTATTACCCTATTGTTGAAGTCGAATCATTCGCGCCTTCCAGTCAAGGTTTAATTCAAGTTTTTTAATTTATCGTATCATTTATATTAAATTTTGTTTGATTTTGTTAATTTCTTTTGTGTATGTAAACTTAAACTATACCCGTATGTTTGTTTATTCGATTGACAATGATTTTCTTAAATACCGTAATAATAATTATTAAACGTTAAACAATATACAGATGCGTCAGTAATGCGTTTCACCGAAGGTATTATTAATAAAATAATATGTTTCGATTACATCAACAAAATACCTTCAATTCGTCATAAAATATATGCTCATCGACTTATTTCTTCACTATTCGTGCAAGAGATCAAAATTACGAATCCGTCAGTACGTAAATATAAAATGAAGAAATTGAGATATAATTTAAAATCATTTTTTGCAATAACTTTGTCCATACTTTGACAGGACGTGCCTTTAATAGTGAAATTGCGGCGAACAGGTTGGGCGGGAAAGCCTGAGCTGAAAATGCAGCCAATGATGATTCAGCACAACGAACAAATGGAATACTTTGTTCTCGTTGGTCAGTACGAGATATCCAAATCCAAATCAATAGGTCTCGCAATAGCTTTTCCTCATTTGAGTGAATCTGTTGAAGTGAACAGTCACAGCCAGAAAACTATACTAATTCGGACTTTTATTAATTACACGAGTGTTATGTCCGCTTCAAATATTGCCGCTAAAGTGCCTGAACTTAAAACATCTCTTCGAGAAGTGATTAAAAAGGTTATCGACATATCATCGGCATCTCTGGAGAGATATCATATCGATATGTGGAGTAATCTATGGAGCAGTGGGTTTGGATTGAGTTATTCGAAAGCTCCAAATGCCTTAAACGGTGATGTGATTAACGCAACGCTTTACTATCTATTATCTCAGCGTAACGCGTATTCAACTGATAATGACTTAATGAATTTGAGTGAAATCGGTTCAGTGCGCAGTAAATCACTTTTATTAGAACCCGATCGATGTTACGCAGAACATTCAACATTACAAGCGTCAACGCTTTGGTCGAATTTAGATTCAATAAGTGACGTGAATCGGATAACATCTCTTTGGTTGTTAACGTTAGAGAAACAGGGCTGTCATAACTTAATCAATGCTGGCAGTGAAGGTGTTATGCAGGCTATGATATTAAGTTTAGGCTCATTACAGTTCACTAATCATCATTTAGAATTCAATACGAATCCAAATGAATTGCACAGAAATTACTACATTAGACGCGTTATGTTTGGAAATGGAACCTTAATTAACATTACAGTTACGCTTACTGATGATAATAAGGCTCAGATTTACGTATCGCTAGACAAGAATGAGGCTGAAAAGGATTTCTATGCGTGCGATGCGGGATGTCTCGACTCACCCGTCAAATTAAGTAACATTCCTAATAGTTTTCCAGTTAAACAAACGGAACCATTAACAGCTATTCTTTATATAACGCCTGATAAGCAACATATCGATGAATTGAAGCATACGATTCACGTGAAAGAGATCAATGAAGCGCCAGCTCATGAACATCACACTATTGTTCTCCATAAGTATGGACACACTCTGGGAGGTCTGCCCGCAATGTTTTGGGTTTCCATCGTATTCTTAATTGTGATATTTCACTTGTTTTTGGGTAAACTTATATATAATGAGTATTGCGGCGGAACAGCAGTTACGAACACTTCATATGAACGACACAGACAGGGAAGGTATGCAATGTAATGTGTAACTTAATAATAGCTAATATTGTATTGTAACTTATGTTCTCATTATTTTAATCATAATTAATGCTAGTCTTTTTGTAAATAAAGGTTATTTTAAATTTTAATGTACAAAAATCAAATAAAAATTACTAAAACTAAAGTTAAAATCATCTGTTTTAATAAATATAATGTTAAATTAATTCTATTAAATACAATTGCCTTTTTTAAGTTGAGATATAAATTATTTTTTTTGATATGAAACATTTGAATTTGAATACAACACTGTATTCTAATAATGATATAAAAACTAAGTTTTGTTTTATTGAGAATATTATATACAAAATACTAAAATTAAAAAAAATATATACTGTTTGTAAATTGTTTGTTAAAATCCTATTCATTGCCCGAAAAAGCAGATTAAAAAATAAAATCAAATGAAATTTGTTCTAAAATATGACTCAATCGCCAGAATCTCCAGAATCAGGCGAAGGCTCGGCACTGGATTTAAATCTCCATAAATTAATGGTATTATCGGATGATGCGGTGAACACAAGACTTGAATTGGTAGCAATGGAATGTATTGCACTGGAATGTGCTTTAATATCACCAATTATTTGGCAGTTATCAGTCGACCAGAGTTTTAATTGCCCACTTCTACATCCGCTGATTAATGTATTGTTATTAGGCATCACATTTAAAGCTAACACCCAATCTTTATGACAATTATTTAAGGAATAAACTAGTTTTTGATTTGGTAGATCCCATTTCTTAATACACGCGTCACGCGAACTCGAAAATAGCGTATCGCCGTGTATAGTAAGCGCTTCGATACCATCATAGTGTGGTGGCTTAAGCGTCGCTTTAGGATTATGAATGCCACCCATTGTTTCCATTATTTCGAAAAGTTTTATATAATGATCCTTAGAACCGGTAACAACTAAATTATTATCGACACCCGCTTCTTCGACAGCCATGCATATAATGCCGGCAGTATGACCAGTATTTAATTTTCCAGTACAATGAAACCTAACAATAATTTATAAATTCAATCGAAAATCCTAATAAATATAAAATATATGCTCACATTCTTAAATCCCAAACGCGAACAATACGTGAACACGTACTAAACAAAGTGGTGCCATAAGTACTCAATTGAATGTCAAGTATCGGTGACTCTATAGCTGCCGTGTTGTTTGTTAATGGATTAGTGTTAAACGAAGCGCTATTATTTACAATACCTGAAGAACTGTTAAAATAGAATCATTTAATTTATTAAGTTTAAAAAAATAAAAACAAATTGAATTTACTTTAAGATTTTGACACAACGCGCAGGATTATCACGAGCGTCCCATATCTTGATAAATGATTTTGAAACAGAGAACGCTAAACGACTGTATTCATTATATCTGACGACTTGAACCGAATCCGGATGATCGCATAATGACTGAATTTCTTGACCGGTATGTAAATCCCAGATTTTTAACGAACAATCTATTTCTCGAACAAATATCAAATAAATAATATTAACGTTAAATATACTCAATTAAAATCAATGGAATTGATTCACCTTTAGATCCACTAAATAGTACATCATTCGTTGCCACAACAGAAAGCACAGCTCTTGTATGGCCCTCTATATAAATATAACAATCATTTTAAAAGTTTAAGTTGATTATTAGTTACCGAAATTTTTCGTGGTTATTAAATTAATTTATATATATATTGCTTAATTTGAATAAAACTGTAGAAGAACTGGAATATAAATTTATAATGTGATTATTGTAAGTGAAAATTGATTACAAATCAGAATTATTACAAACTTTCTGTGATTATGATTCTTAAATTAATAATTTAGACAAAACTTATTACCGAAACCTGAAAAACTTTTTACTATCAAAGAGCTATGCAGTATACAAATTATAAATGAAATGTTAATTAAATGTGAAATATTACCAGCAATGTGTGTACACGTTAGCGGTGAGCTTTTATCATAAGCCATTCTACCAGTGTATGGCACGATATGACCAGCTCTATCAATATTACAATAATTTTAAACTTATAAATCAAATATTACTAATAAAATCAAAAACCTTTCATAATTATTTTGATTGTTAGCTACAGTTCCACTCGTAAGTCTCGAAAACACATTGTCGTCTCGATTTCTTCGTATCACAGGCGGAGAATTAGGAGGCGTTGAGTCATTCAATTCCCTATTTTTTATTCATTATTTTAATATTACTTTAATTCATAAAACACTAAATCATAAATCAAAATTAATATTTATTTAAAAGAACTTAAAACGAAACTTAATACGTTAAACGTTAAACCGAAAGCAAAAAACGAAAAAACGGAAATAAGCTTTGGAAGCATTTAAGAATTTAGAGGTAGAGATAGTTTAGCTTACGATGAGAGCTGTCTCGAAGCATAACTGATGGTCTGATTGGAAACAGAATTGTTTTGTGAAAGCGTTGCAGTAATAGTACGCAAACGACGATTTTGGTCGAGTATGGGTAAACGATCGTAAGTTTTACGTTTAAAATTTGGAGAATGAAAGCATAGTTGAGCTTTGGGTGCTAAACATATATGTTCCCTGAAAAACACAAACAATTTAAACATAAAGTTGTTCACTGGTAATCAGTAGCGATTTGAAAATCATTAACGATTTAATTTTTCAAAATAATTTCTTAATTTGACCCATTCGTGACCAAATATTAATCACTATAGATATTAAAATAACTTAAATTTTTCTAACGATTCAAACTAGACTCCAAAACGGCCTGCGATCTGTCGGGCCCCCGATGATTTTCCTCGGGCCGGGCTGGGCTCGGGCTTTAAACAATAAAAATCGGGCCGAGCTTTGAGTTAAAAAGGATTTAAATTTTTTCCATACAAATTTGGGCTTATAATTGAAGCTTTATTATATATATTTATTAATAACATTTAAAGAACAATAGTAAAGTATAAAAAACTTTAATAAGTACAATATTTATCATTAAATAATGAACATAACTGAAATTTAGAGCGATAAAAAAATTTAATTAATCAGATGCACATTGTGACTTATCAGGCCGAATCGGGCCGGGCTGGGCCTTAACATAACGGGCCTTAGTCGGGCTCGGGCCGAAAATTTTTTATGATTTCGGAGTCTAATTCAAACGAAACTGAAACTAATGAATTTTGATATATCTAACGATTTTAGAAATTATCTTGAAATGGACTAAAAATGATGAAAATAATTTCCACTAATGAGTACGTACTTATTGTATGACATCTACATACAATCTTAATATAAAAGTCTCATAATTTGTCTGTGTGTAACTCTATAGGCTCCTCCCCTTGGGGTCCTATCCCTTCGACACATATCATTGGATTCAGCAAAATGAGTAGGGATCAAATAGAGGGGTTTGGAGGGGGTGGAACCCCGTTAGGGGGTTGAGGTCGAAAATTTTTAAAATTTAACCGTTAACACCTATACCATTGCACTCAAAATAAAAAGTTGTGTTGATTTGATGGGCACTCGATGGGGTGGGCGAAAAACCCTTATGGGGGTTAGATAGAAAATTCCCATAATTATGTCCGGAGTTGGTATTAGTCTGTGCCGATGATATGGGCTGGTTGGGTCGTGGTAGGGGTACGTGTGGGGTCTGGGTTTGTCGGTGTGGGGTTCGGGTGGGTCGGGATGAGGTGCGGGTGGGGTCCTGGTGGGTCGGATCGGGTCCGGGTGCAGTAGGTTAGGATACAGTAAGCGTTGTTTTTTATTCGAATGTTAAACCATTTTCTCACGACGAAGTCGGGCTAAAACTCTCGTATTTAGCGTATCCGTCCGTTACAGCGAAATTCGTTACCGCGTATTCAATACAGCGAACAGTTATTACCGCGAAATATTTTACCGCGAATGTTTGTTACAGCGAATATTATTTACTAATTTTAAACTTAGTTTAGGGTGGGTTAGGTTAGATTAGGGTAGGTAAGGGTAGGTTAGAGTATGTTATGGTTGGTTTGGATAAGTTATGTTAGGTTATAATAGGTTAGTACTGTATAGGTTAGATAAGTATATTTATTTACTTAATTAATATTCGCTGTAACAAACATTCGCGGTAATGAATGTCCGCTGTAATAACTGTTCGCTGTATTGAATACGCGGTAACGAATTTAGTTGTTATGAGTTCGCTGTAACGTATGGGAATCCGTATTTAGAGTCCTCCCTTATTTTCAAACTTAACAAAATTTATCTCTAGTCGATACAGCGAACATTCATTACCCGACAATGTTTGTTACAGCGAATATTATTTACTCATTTTAAATTTTGTTTATGGTGGGTTAGGTTAGAATATGGTAGGTAAGGGTAGGTTAGAGTATGTTAGGGTTATTGGATAGGTTAGGTTAAATTATGGTAGTCTATATATTAACTTAATTAATATTCGCTGTAACAAACATTTGCGGTAATGAATGTTCGCTGTAAAATATTTAGCGTAATAATTGTTCGCTGTATTGACTACAATACGCGGTAACGAATTTCTCTGAAACGCATGGGAATTGAGAAATTATGGTAAATAGCAATAAGAAAATTGTAATTAATAATTTTGAGCAATCTCTTGTATTTTATTTATAATTACAGCTTTAAATATAACGCATATAAAGTTATAAAGTAAATTACTATTTATGACTTTAAAAAAAATTATTATAAAAATGACTGGCAATTATAATTATGTAGAATATTATATACACCAGTACTAATGCATACTAAAATAAATACCTTAAAGTTTTAAATTTAAAACAAATAAACGCTTACTTTAAACTGGGCGCAGACGGAACTCGATATATCTGTGTGTCAACACTAAGTATATTAGGAGTCACTAGACTTTGAGTCATCACATCACACCTCTTTTGATCGTCACGTCGTTTGGTTTCATTCTCAGCGATCGACGTCTCAAATAGCAGTTCTTGAGGTGTTTTCGTGAGTCTTCTCGCTTTCTCGAGTCGAACATTGGAATTATCATTTAATGATGTGGTAATGCTTTGAGGAATGGGGTTATCGCTACCAAACATTAATGGTTGCGAATTACAATCGTTATCGTATTTGTTATGATAATCATCGTTAATCTGTAACATCGGTTCGTTAATGAAAGTGGTGTCCAAAACGTGATGCAAAAGCTGTTCCTGAATCAAACTGCTGTCCGCCACTTGTTTGTACTTAAGCTCATACTCTTTCCTTTCTTCCTCTTTTTGAGTCAATAGTATCGATTGGTTAATAACCATTGCGAGCACTTTATCGAACAGATATTTAATATCATCCAACTGTACGTATGAGATAAAATTGGTAACATCTATATTGTCTCCGTCTTTCGCGTCTTCGATCTGGAGTATAGTCGACTGTATTTCGTCTATATTTTCGTTTAAGTATTTCAAATTTGCTTCAATTAATTCGATTTCTTCCTGAATCTCTCGAATGATTTGTTCGTCTTTTCCTTCTCTAAGAGCGCATTCATATTTTTTCATAGCCTTTTCGAGCGAACGACTCAGTTGTTGTCTCTGTTGAAGATAACGTTCCATCGATTTTTCATGTACTGATATGTTTTGTTTACTGAGCACTATTTTATTGATATCATGTTCAAGTCTTTGCCACTTTTGTTTGGCAGCGATCGGTGAGAACATCGCCGCGCGTTTCTTCAAATGATTAGTATTGACTACTCTTCCCGCAACCTTATCGCTCATCGGTTTAACGCGTTTCTTCAACGCACTCACCTCATCGTCTTTACGCTTCAATAAGTTTTTATAACGATTACTCTCCACTTCAAGGCTTCGTATTTTTACATCTTTCTGTCGTTCTTGTTTCGCCAATTGAGCGATCTTTTTATTAGTTTTAATCTCCATTTCTCTATGCTTTTGCGTTTCTTCTTTCATCTTCGAAACCAATTTTACTTTATGTTTCTTCATTTCTGCCACTTCTTGTCTCAATTGTTTCATTTGATTTTCATAATTTATCTGATTCTTCATAGCCTGTGAATGTTCACGTTTTGCGGTCTGAAGTTTCTTCATTTCATTTTGCAAGTTATTCAACTTCTTTTGGTAGTCTTCGCGCACTTTTTTCGCGTTATCGTCGCCTTGAGTGCCCAATGAATTTAATTTCGCGAGAACTCTATCCCTTTCCGTCTCTGTATCAGTGATTTTATTCTGCAATTGCATCAACTTTTCTTCGTAGTGATGTTTCATAGAATTTAGTTTACGCTGACTTTTCTCGAGTTCCAAAATTAGCTTTTCTTTAACTGAAATTTCACTTTCGAGATCTATTAAAGCCGACTCTGCGTTATTCACTGCATTCTGAGTTTCTTCTTCGTTATCAGATTCATCGCTAGTATTTACTTCTTCTGAATCCGACAGACTATTATCATTATCGCCATTATTTTCTTCATTAATTTCAATATCATTGCCATTCGAATCGGGATTACTGTCTCTTCGCATAGATTTAGAAGCATTTCTAGTTAAACGTCTCATTTTTGCGAGATCTTTCTTCGCTTCACTGATAACTTCATTGGTTGACGCCGTTTCGCCTTCGAAACCAATATCGTAATGTCCAGACATCGCAACAGAAGCACCACTTAAGTACGGACTCAACGAATGCCTTTGCGTTTGATTTCTTTGAACTTGTTTTCTAAGTTGAGAACACGTTTCCTCCATTTCCATCAATTTTGTTCGATGCTCTTCTATTTGATTGATGTATCCGTGAATAATTTCCCGAATTTCGACTTTATCTCCGGCACCATTCGAATCAATCCAAGCGCTACACTCTTTTTCGACTAATAATTCTGCGTTACGTTGCGTTAAACGTTCATTAGTTTCCTGAAGAGCTTTCACTCTGGTTTTAAGATTATTGATTTCGCTGAGCAACATATTATTTTCGTGGAACATATCATTCACTTTTTCAGTGCCATCAGAATCTATCAGTCGTTTTCCCTGTTTGTATTCTTGTAATTCAATTTGCAATATTTGAATCTCTCTGCGCAATGCGGTAATTGTTTGACTCGATTTGTCTTGATTAGCCATCACCTTATTCTTGATGTTTTTCGCTCGATTTGCATATCGCAGTGTGTTAAGTGTTTCCATAAAATCCTGCAAATAATAAATTATTTGTAAAAATTAAAAATATTCAAATTAATGCTCGAAGATGTGACATACTCTATCACTAGGACTGACGCAAGCAATCATTAGTGTCATACTATTGCCACCCAATGAGTCCTGAAGTAATCTCGTGAGCTTACTATCCCTATATGGCACATGTGTGGCTCTTTTCAATTTATCTCCGAGAGCTGATATCACATTACCCAAAGCCAAAAGACCAGAGTTTATGGAAATGCCTTCGCGCTGTCGTTCACCAGTGGCTCCCGTTCTTTTTAAGCGCTCAGAACCCGCCAAATCCACAAAATGAAACTTTGCTGTAAGCGTTTCAAACTCGTGCGAACCGATGTCATCGTTTGATTGAAGTTCATTTCCATTTTCTAGCAAATCAGGTTCAATTCTGGTCACTCTATGCTGTTTGATATGTAACGTGAAGATAGCGTGCGATCGCGAGGATTGAGCGTTCATTTGCGTTGAAGCGGTTGTACGCGAAAGTGCGCCGATTTTCAAGCATTGAAGCGTTTCTTCGATGGTATGCACTGGTCTAGTGGTCACACCGTTTAGATATATACCGCCACTCGAATCTTCGTGTATTTTTATTTGCGAATGCTTTGACGGCGCATCGGTTAACAGATCAATGATATCTTCGTTATACAACTCTAAAAACTGAGCGTTCACTTTAAATTCAGGAACAGTTTCTCTATTATCGCGCGCACTCTTTTGTATTTTAGTGATTCCGGTAAACAAGTGTTCGACCGCTCGCGGAATAATACCCTTTTCATAACTGGTTGAGCCGATGTCGAAACCGGTTCCCATCGTATATGTCTTACCAGAACCAGTTTGACCATAAGCCAGAACTGTGGCATTAAAGCCCTCGAAACACCTGAAAAGCGAATCATTTGATTGATTCAATTGAAATAAAGCCATAACACTGTCATAATTTAAGTATAATTACCCATCGATTAATTTTTTAACGCAAATGTCGTATATTTGTTGCTGTTTTGCTTGAGTGTCGAAAACGTTATCAAAAGTGAACGCTTTATCGGTTCCGAGCCATACTTGTGGCTCATCTGGTGATACACGAGTACACACTTTACACAAGTCTATCACCTCTTTTGATACCTGAGGTCGAACTCTATTGAAATAGGATTTAAAAACAGTTTTCAAATGCAAATCATTTATCTTATCGTCAAATGTATTTCAGTTTATGATATCATTGATATAATATATTTTATATGCAAAATTTGCAATTATTATCTGATAATAATCACAAAAACAATAAATAAACAAACAAACCTTACGGCAACCATAACATTGTTGTCCATATCTGCAAACAACGATGAGATGCGCGTGAGATCAGTGGTGTCAACACACGACTAGTTTGGTTGTTGTTGTCTATCGTTCTGTCGTTAAGTAGTAATACTAGTCGACTAATGACTCGTATACTGTATGATGTATACAATACTCTATAAGATAGTACTCTATATGAAACTGTATTATAGATTTGTATTCCTATATCAATATAGTAATCGCTGGCATAACTGGTTCACTACTTTCAAAATCTCTATTGTGTTTATTCGCATCAAATCGATCATTGAAATGCATTGAACGTATTGAACAGAAGCACTAAAGCACTAAATTAGGACAAACTTTCAAACTTTATGACTACTAAAAAATTTTCAATTTATTTGAGTGTTTGAGTGGGACTTTAGTAATGAAAACCATATAAGGTTTTCTACCTTGAAATTTCATAAAACCTGCTTTCAAATAATGAAAAACTGGACAAAAATGGACATAATTTATTACGATATATCTATTTACGATATAAACGCGTATAATAATACTGTTGACAGTTATACAGCCGTGTCTTACAGTTCTTAATTCAAAATTAAACCCATCACTGCTATTAATACCCGTTATTTATTTATACACCTGTGCTGTGATTTTAACTGATAAATATTCAAACAAACGTTTCGCCACTTTAAATGTTAGATAAGTGTGATATGATTTGCTGTTCAAAACTTAATCGTATTCTGCACGTGATTTTTTGATTCAAATTACTTTTTAACCCAATTTTTATTCATTCTTAATTAAGTTTACGTTTGTGTCTGCGTTTGACTGATTTTGCGTTACAATATCAACATTTAATGGGTATTTTATCCTCAATTTTGTTAAAACACTTTATAAAACTACGATTGATTGCGTAATAACGGTATGTAACGATCGATTGTCAACACTTTCGATCACCGCTTTTATCCATAATTTTGTCCGATATATTAATGTGCGCTCAATCTGTTATCAAACATGAGTTATCATATAATACATTGGATATATAAAT
>JAQGAW010000908.1:0-22988 GCA_034698025.1 Phthiracarus crinitus
ATACGTGTAAAAATCTGTAAAATTACGTGAAGTAATTTTACGTCATTACGCTTCGCCCATTCTTAATCTAAAAGGTCATTGATTGAGCAAAAGCAACAGTTATTCAACATATAATGTATTGCGAAGGAAAGCTCGAAGTCTAAAACTGTTTCAAAGTAATTTTCCAATCATAACGTAATCAAATGAACCACTTTTTGTTGAAAAATAATTTTTGTTGTATTCATGTTTGTGAGCATTATATGTTAAATTTTTCACGAGATCGTAAAAAAATACGTTTTAAATAAATACGTTTAACGAAAATTCAAATTCTTTTTAGATATTTTTAGACAACTTTCTAAAAGTTTTTGCTTAAATTTAAATTCTTTTATTTGATTGTCGATCAAAAAACTAACAAAAAATACATTAATTCTTAAATATTATTTTTATAATTATTTCAATTTAGTTTGCAAATAACTGATATTTTTTAATTCTTCTGATTTAAATATACATTTTAATCGATCTCTGAAAACAAAAAATTAAAAACATGTCAGTCGTTGATAAAAAAATCTCAAAAGTGGACCATTAAAGTAGAAGACAGTGTTGTGAATTGGGTTTGGAAGTGGAAGAACAGCAACGAAATGATGCAAAACGTGACGTTCACTATCGATAATTTTAGCCAACAACAGCTTACCGAAAAACAATGACTGTAAAGTACAAACTTTATTCTGAAAGCGCTAAACAATACCAAATGATATTTATCAATAAACGCACCTCTCATTGCAAATAATACAAAATCGATTGGAGTTTATTTGAATTTGGTTAATGACAATAATACCAGTTATATTCAATTCAACAGCACTGGTAATACAAATACAATTTTTGGCAACGAAATCGCGAAGTTTCAGCTTTCAATACTGAACGCAAATGGAACCAAAATGAACGCAAGGATATGCGAGGAAATAAATTTCAATAGTCGTTACGGATAGGATAGAAGTGTTTCATCGCCACAGACACGCTATTCAATAAATTGCATAAATTTATTAATCCCACGAAACCGGAGCTACGATTGTGTTTAGCGATTTGTTTAATCATTATTAAGGACCGGATTGTGAATAATGGCTTATACGGTGGCGATCGACCACAAACCAATGCGCGCATCAGCGATGATAAGTAATGCGAGCCCACTTTTTATAATATAATACTTCTGTGCGTTAGCTTAAGTACAATTTATGTGATGTTGACTCGACGAAAGCTAAAACACAACTGAATCAAAATTCTCAATACACTCATTGAAGTGCTATTTACAACAATATATTATAAATCTATAAATTTTTTTCATTTAAACAATATTTAGTAAAAGTAATAACTGCTTAAAAACAAAATAAAATATAGTTTTGCAACAATATAATAAATAATTTAGATGCCAAAAATACTTAATACAGAAAAAATTCGACTATAATATTGAATTAAAATAGAATATAACACAAAGTGAGCTCATAATGTATGTTCATACTCTTTCTTGTTTTTAATATAATTTTTCATGATTTTTTTAAGAAATCGGACAAATAGAAAAATAATTTTAATTTTAATTAAAATTTAATTTTTTAATTTGTGTTGTTTTACTCATATTTGATGTATTATTTGATTTTCAAATATGGGGTTAAAATGTGGAGTTTTAATTTAAAAAACTCTAGTTAAAATTTGTTTAACCGGTCAAAGTTAAAGTTAAGAATGTTATTAACCGGTTAAGGTTAAGAGTTAAGGCATTTCTTTTACTTTTGTGCATCACTTATCAGTAACAACATTCGATCCCAATGCTGCATAAGACACAATACTTGCGTCAAATGTTAACTGTTCAACAATATGTTAGATTTCAATGAGTGTTAACACTAACGACAACGTATTATAATTATTGCATATCAAATTAACGTTATAAATTGCTGCAAAATCGTCCTAAAATAGCATTAAAAATAGCACTTATTTTTAAAAATTATTATGTATTAGTTAAAGATTTATAAAAAATTTCATAAAATTAAAATTTTATAGTTACTGACTTTTTTAACAAGAATCGGTCAAACACTACTTTTGTATTATTTTTTGTAAAGAGTTTGAAAATTTTTTCAATTTTTGTAAAATAAGTCTTTTTCTTATGAAGGTTACTCTAGAATTATCGTTGGGGTCCGCTAAACTTCGAATTTAAACGTTATAGAAAATTAAATTAAAATTAGCAAAATAGCATTTATAGCTATAATCATTAAAAATAGCAAAAATAGCATTTAAAAATTAAGATCAAACGACTCCATTTAATGTGATTCTAGCTTATATAAAATTATATGCTTCAATCTTATGAAATAAAAAATTAGCAAATGCTATCATTTTTAGGCTCTAATTATAATGCAATCAATGCTAACGTCGCAAATGGAATCAATGAATATCGAAGAACATCTTGGAATACGAGAAACGGCTATGACATACAAGCTAGACTTGTAAACGGATATCCGAAATGTCCGGTTCGGGTCGGATATCCGACAAAATCTTCGGATCGGGTTCGGATATAATCTCGTCGGGTTCGGGTCGGGTTTTAAAATTTTTAGCGCATATCCGATTTATCCGATTTTTCAAAAAAATATATGCAGAGATTGGAATAAAATTTGATAAAACTTTTCAATTTTTCAATGTACAAAGTAATTTTAAACTAAAAAATAAATATTTGTTCTAATACTTCTATAATATTTAAATTAGGCAGCAATTTTTGTTATAAATCTTTGAAAAATAAGAATAAATAAAAAAACTATATATTTTCGGGTCGGATCGGGTCGGGTCGGATATAGCACTGTCGGGTTCGGGTCGGGTCGGATACAACCACGTCGGATTCGGGTCGGGTCGGGTTCAGAAAATTCGATCGATTTACAAGTCTATTAATAACTATAGCGTAAAAAATTTTCCAGTACAGACTTTTAAATAACTTAATTATTTTTTGCTTTATCTATACCTTTTAGTTTGGGTAATCTATTTAATAAATTGTAAAAAGCATATAAAAATCAATGACAGTTTATATATTCTTAAAAATTTGTTCAAAAAGTCTAATAAGTCTTTAGTTTTAATTAGATTTTTTTAAAAATAAATGCTAATAAATTTATTATTTCTTTAATTTATTTTTAATTTTTTTAAAATTTATTTTGTAATATTGAACAAAAAAAGATTTAGTGGAATATTTCTAAACACACACGAATAGGAAGGATCGAACAAAAATGTAATTTACTTATTTGTAAGTTTATTCAGCACTAGAGTAAAGCCTACGTATTACTTATTTATGAAAACAATGTATTACGCAAAATTTACAAGCTTATTATTTTAGACTGCCAACAGATTAGATAGAATACAATCCACACCATTGGGGTTTTTACAAGCCTATCACATAATAATTTCTGTATAACTTGTGACTAAATTTTATCAAAAAAAAATTGTAAACATATGACTTAAATTTTAATGATAAGCTGCTAATGTTTTATAATTTACTTTTTACTATTATAAAAATTATTGATTGCACTCAAACTTTTAAGCTGATATCGATATCTTAATTTGTATGTTTTTACTGCAATTAAGGAAAAATTTTAATTAAAAAAATAGGATAAATTGAGATTAAATAGGATCAAAGAGGATTTTTAAAATAAATTTTTAAATAATTCATTAATTAACAAAACAGGCATTTTAAAACTTCACACCAATAATTGTTTTTTTTAAATGAAAAAATGAGTCCTTTCCCAAGTCCAGGCTTAACTATCGATTTTTTTAATATTATAGACTTCTCAAAAATATTTATTTTAAAGTGCGGGCACAGAAATGATGGATAATCAAATCATAATCATTATTGGATGGTTTAGCGCATGAATGAAGATAATAAAATCGACTGTAATAGTAAATAGAGGAAAATAACTAATAAATTGATTCAACCCGCGTATTATGATTTAGCAATATATAAATGACTAGTAGGCCAGTTCGAAATTTAATAGTTTTAAAATACTTTCTAATGAATTTGTTCTTTTAAATTTAGTTTTATATATATTTTATTCCTATAAGCATTTACAAAGTGCATACAAAAGTAGAACCATAGATAGATAACCCATGATACCACTAAAACTTGGAAATTTTCTTAATCCATAATTATTAAACCCGTTAGATATAAACAAACGATGTATTGACCTTGAATACAATTCGAAATTGAAATATACTCAACAAGAATGTCTGTTTTGGTTTTCAATTTACACATTAATAGTAGCAAAATTTTGTTATCTAAAAATTTGATAATATTAATCAGGTTGTCTTATAAGTCTGTCAGATGAGTGGGGATTTTCTCTGCTTTCATATTTGTCAAAATTTAAGTGCCAAATTTTTCCAATACTTTAATTGGAATGGAATTATATGTCACAGTCTGTCAGTCTCTTGATTTGCAACTTGGTTTCTAAATTTTAAATATAAACGCTTTTCGATACTTTTTATCAAATATAAGTGGTATTAAAAAATCAGGGCATTACGCTGTCAAAACCCGTTGTGTTTTCCGCATAATTCGGATCGGATATTTCAGGTGCGGTCAGATTCCTATCTAAGAGGTCCTATCCTTTTGGAAAATGAATTAATGATAACGTTTGAAGCAATTAATTTATCGTAATATTATTAAATAGCTTTAAGTATCTATTTTATTTCGTATTTCAGATATTTATTTGGATCATCGTAATGATCATAGCAATATCCATAACAATATTGACATTTGCGGCATCTATTGTTAACAATAATTTGAAGACATTTTATCTGTAGTGTTATGTTTGGTGTCAACACATAATTCAATGACCGTTATTTTAAAATCACATGAGTTTATAGCAAAATGTATACCAATTCACACACATTTATTAGAAATATTTTCAGTTTTTAATTTTTAGTTAAACCGATTTTTAAATAAATGATTTTCATTTAATTAGTTTAACAAATACTTTTAATTTTAAACATAATAATAAATATATTAAATTGCATTCTATATTAATATAATTAAACCGATGTTTGTTATGCAATGCGATGACTGATATAATACGCGTAACATATAATAAATCACATTATTTTCATTAAATATATCATATTTTTGAATAAGTAATTAATTGGCAAATTTGCGCAAAAACTTATCAATGCATCGTCGCTTTTGAATATCATTATAATTTATTGTGAAATACAATGGTTGGGAAAAATGGCAAAAAAAGCGTTCGGATTCTTCTCGTGGGAGACTGTATGCACATTTGTTGCCATTGTTTTCGTTAACCAATGCAATATTAATTTGTATGTATAGCTGGTGTCGGCAAAACTTCGCTCATATTTTCTTTAGTGAGCGAAGAATTTCCAGATGAAGTTCCGCCACGCGCTGAAGAGATCACTATTCCTCCAGATGTGACGCCTGAGAGAATCGCCACACAAATTGTTGACTATTCTGGTAAATATTATCGACAATTATTTGAACTTTTATAGTGACACCAGCTTTATATGTTAGCAATTAATAAATTAGTCATAAGCGTAATTCCGGTATATTTGAACAAAACTTAAATAATTATGATTACCTTTATTTAAAGTTATTTTATTATATTTACATAAATGAGAGATCAAACAATTTAATCAAAACCAAACGTAAATTACCATACAGTAAACCCTAATAGTAAATACAACTTTCTTTTAAACGTGTATTGTCTATCTCTTGTATGAGTAGTATTTAATTTGATTGTTTATTTAAGATAATTTTTTAAAACTGCAAAAACTTGCATAAATTAAATATTAACTGAATTATTTTTGTACTTATTGTTGTCATAAGTATTGTTATCCAATATGTTATTACAATTTTTTTACCCATTTACCAACAGCTCAGGAACAATCTCAAGATATTTTAATCCAAGAAATAGAAAAAGCGAATGTGATTTGTATTGTCTACTCTGTTGATGACGATGAAACCATTGATAAAGTAGTTGTTTCCCTAATTTTAAAATTCTTTAAATTAATCACATTTCTATATACATTGTAGATTACTAGCTATTGGCTGCCATTCATTCGCGATCGATTAGGAGAAGAGCACAATACGCCTATTGTTTTAGGTATTATTTTAGAAATTATTGTTTTAAATTATAAATCTTTACGAATTTCCATTGTTGTATAGTTGGAAATAAAGCAGATTTGGTAGAATATAGTTCTTTAGAAGTTGTTCTTCCGATTATGAATCAGTATTGTGAAGTGGAAACGTGTGTTGAAGTAACTTCTTTTAATTAATTGTTGCCTTAATTTTAAGTTTTTATTTTAAACAGAATAAGTGTTAAGTTATTAACTTAATAAATTGAGTTAATTTAGAATAATGTTTTTAAACTAAGAACATAAACATACGAAATTATACCGTATTATGTGCTCTTAAAGTATTACTATTTAATATTATATTTGTTTATAGTGTTCGGCTAAAACATTGAAAAATATATCAGAGCTGTTTTATTACGCTCAAAAGGCTGTGTTACATCCAACCGCTCCATTATACTCGCCGGAACTAAGAGACGTAAGTTTTATTAAATGCCTTTAATTTTAGTTCTATTAACAAAAAATATTTTGTTCTAATTAGTTAACAGAACGCTGTAAAAAAGGGTTGACACGTATATTTAAGTTATGCGATTTAGATAACGACGGAATTTTAAACGATCAAGAATTGAATATGTTTCAGCGTCGATGCTTTAACACTCCATTACAACCTCAAGCTCTGGAAGACGTGAAAAATGTTGTGAAAAGAAGTATTCCGGACGGCGTTTTCGATAATGGTCTTACTTTATCTGGATTTTTATATCTTCACACTTTATTTATTCAAAGAGGAAGACACGAAACAACGTGGACTGTTCTCCGAAAATTTGGTTACAATGATTCCGTTTTATTAGATAATGATTACGTAAAACCAAAATTGAGTATTCCTAATGGCAGTAGTGCTGAATTAACGATACTTGGATATAACTTTTTAAGACAACTGTTTCAAAAATACGATAAGGATAACGACGGCGCGCTTTCTCCTATTGAATTACAGAATCTGTTCAGTGTATGTGATAAAATGCCGTTGTGGTGCTCGGAAGATGACATTTCGGGAATAACTAAAACTAATGAAAATGGTTGGATCACTTTGAGTGGATTTCTTGCTATTTGGACGTTAGTACTTATTTATTTGATTATTTATAAGAATCATTAAAGTAAAATTTAATTAAGTTGTATTGAATCCCAGTTCACAATTAATTTATTTATAATTTGGGTAATTAGCGATTTATTATTTATTAGACTTATCACAAACAGGCACTCTAAAGGTTTATCCATCAAAATTCAAAACACTAACGTTACAAAAATGTTGAAGTTAAAAATAATTTGTTAGTTTTTGTGAACTCTTAAAATTTTTTGTTAATAGTTGAAAAAAGTTCAATTTTGATGTACGTTATTAGGCAATTTCTAAAGAAAAAGTTTTCGAAATCATTTTGTTTGAAGACAAAAAAGTCATTAAAGTTAAATCTTTGAAAGTATTATAATTACATAATTAGAAAATTACAATCCCGAGACCACCTGAGTGTTGGACACACTCCTACCTAATAATTCTCTCTCATTTCATACCACTGCAATATATGAAGATTTATACCATTTTTTGGAATATTAAAAATCTAATCGATTTACTAATTTTAGAATTTTTTTGTTCCTTTGATACTAAGCTTAATTTTAACTGATGGTTTATGACAGAATTGTGTTTTGTTGATTAAATTACATTTATTTATTTATTTTAGAGCTTTATTGCTAAATAATTTAAATTTTTTAAAATCTGAATTACAGTAATATCTTGTTTTGCAGCACATTGAAACTAAAATTAATTTACATCAGTTAAAAATTCGAAAATTACAAATATTTACATTTAATTTTATTTAAAGGCTCATCATTTTCATTATTTTTAAAATTAATGTAAGATAAGTTTAAGAAAAACTGCAAAATCTATAAACGCTAGAAACTTTAAATTGTTAGATTGCATATTACACTTTTTCCCGCTCTGAACCAACATAAGCTTATGTGATAAGTGATTCGTAAATTATTTGACTCTTCAATTTGGATTACCATATCTTTATCACTTAAGAATCACCGTTTATTTTTCAAAAAAATATTGCAAATCCTCTTCAATTTTTTCATCGTTTTGTTAGATTAATAGCGGCATTAGATGTTACTGAAACATTAGAATATTTCGCGTATTTGGGATATATATCACCGCCTGAAGACAACCAGCTTTCATCTGTTTGCGGTAATTTACATTTATTAGCTTTTATTTATAATTATCGAAAATTTAATTTATATATAATATCAATAAAAATTATTAAAGTAAAAAATAAGAACATTTTAAAGCAAATTATAATTTTAATAAACATACAACAATACAACTAAAAATAACTGTAAAAAATTTTTCAAACTATTTTTCATTAACTAATTTGATTTTTTTAGTCACACGCGATAAACGAATTGATTTGCAAAAACGGCAAACGAGTCGAAATGTGTTTTCTTGTCATTTAATTGGACCCGAAGGAGCCGGTAAAACATCTTTTATGAGAGGATTTTTGGGAAAAAATCTGCTACAAAATAAATCGAAACAAACTAAAACAAAGGCGTCTCAGTTTTCAAATTATGTCGTCAACAATATTCAAGTTTATGGTCAAGAAAAATATTTGATTGTAATTACAGTTAAAAAATATTAAAAGAAATAAATTAATTAATTAACGGCGATATTGTTTAGATACGCGAAACCGATATTCTAAGTCTAACCGATAATATACCGGAACCAGAACTAGTTTGCGATGTGGTGTGTCTAATGTACGATTCAACGGATCCAAAATCATTTGAATTTATCGCTCGTATTTATTTGGTAAATATGCGTTTAATATATTTCGAATCGCAATCAATTTTTTTGAAACTTAAATATAAATTTTGTTTCGACAGAAAAATTTTATTGAATCAAAACTGCCAGTTATAATCGTAGCCGCAAAAAGCGACGAAATAACGGTTCGACAAGATTACACGTTACAACCGGACGAGTTTTGCGCGAAACACAAATTACCTCCACCTCATTATTTCAGTGTTAATAAAGAAGAAATTTCAAAAGAAGTTTACGTTAAGTTGGGAACTGTGGCCGCGTATCCCAATTTGAGAAGACTAGTACACGTGCTACTTATGAGGCCAACTTCTTCCGTGGTTTCTCAATATTTTAGGTAAATATTTTAAGATAATTGAAACGATAAGCTTATAATTTGGTTAAATTTGTGTTTACAGTAACATTCAAAACTGTTTCCCGAACGATACAGTGACGTGGTTTAGGGCTGGAGTCGGTTTAGCAACGCTCGCTATTGTAAGCTTATTCATAATTAAATTAATGAAAAATACAGGTTCAACGTCTAGATAGTAACCGCAAACAATCGATAACAACTAGAAATATAAGTTATTGTGTTTAGTAAAGACATCGGTTATAAAAATGATTCATTTTAGTGTCAAACAAACTCATTTAATACATTCATATTAGTTTTAATTTGTGCCTAAAAATATATATAATTTTTCTTAAATAGAAGATGCATTTACAAATAAATTATTGCAAATTATCATTAATTATTCACTTGTTATCTATTTATTTCTTTATTTAACAAAAAAAAATCATTCTATCACATCAATTAAATTTGCTGCTAGTTTTTTAAATATCTGCGATGCTTCTGAGTTCGCATAGTTTTCGATAAAATTGATTCCTTGATCGGCACATTCACCCAAATTTGGATCAATCGGAATAGTGGCTAAAAATGGGATGTTTGCGTATTTGGCTAATGCCTGTCCACCGCCTTTCGAGAATATGTTTGTACATTCCTTCAAATAGGTATTTCAATTTAATTATTTCAACATAAGCTTATACTGGTATTAATGCAAAACTGATACTTACGGAACAGTTGGGGCACACATATCCGCTCATATTTTCAATAATTCCTATGATAGGAATATTTCCCTTTTTACAGAATGTTATTTCTCGGCGAACATCTCCTATTGAAAGAGCCTATTAAAGCATAATTAGATTACTTGTAAAAACAATGGTCATAAAGCTATAACCTGTGGAGTTGTCACTAATATAGCTCCATCTGGATTGCGGTACTCCTTTAGACACTCGACAACACTAATATGTTCGTCTGAAGTTCCTGGAGGTGTATCTACTATTAAATAATCTAATTCACCCCAACAGACGTCAGTTAAAAATTGTCGAATCATAGCATTCTTCTTCGGACCTCTCCATATGACCGCAGTATCTCTATCTTTTAATAAGAACCCAATAGACATCACACTAAAATCTTCATCAAGTTTTATAGGAAGCCATCTGTATATATATTTAATTTAGTTGTATTCTTTATTTACTGTTACGTTAAGCATTACAAAAGCTGACATTCAAACATTTTTTTGATCCAATAACACATAAGCTTATAATAAAATAAAAAACTTAAAACGTATAAAACTAGTAACAGATAACAACCAAATTCAAGTAAACTTTTAAATTAAACTGAACTATTATCGTGAGAAAAATTAACGATTTATATCGAGGTTAAGTTTGATGCCAAACAAAACTAATGTCATTAGTTTATCGCATTTTACTAATATATACTGTAAGCTTAGGTTTCAAGTTCAACAAACAAATCTTTTAAGGAAATTCACACACGAAACAGCTCGAGATGAACGACTGGTTAGTGTGGGTGAAGCACAGCATCAGTGCATCCCAACGCAGAAGCAATATTAAGCTTATTAATGAATAGTCTACAAACCCGTCATCACTTTGTTGCACATCACTTCCTTCAAGACCGAGCATACGTGGGATACTCGGGCCACATATGTCTATGTCTAATATCGCAACCTTTTTTTTGTTCAAATATTCATGAGTTTAACTCGAGATTGTTTACGTTAAACAAAACAATTTAATGATACCTTTTTATGCGCTGCTTTGAGCGAAAGAGCCAATTGTGTGGCAACACTACTCTTACCGACACCACCTTTTCCTGACAATACTAAAATAATTCGTTTCACGTCTGCAACATTCAAACCCATCTTTTATATGTTTTATTCTATTCAATTAAGTTTATCCGAATCTCATTCAAAACTTGTCAATCAATATCATAAATCAAACAACAATTTTAATCATTAATATTCAAGTTTAATATAAACTGTAGTAAGTTTTCTACGAAAAAAATTTCTAATAAATTAGGAAATAGTTGTGATCACATGTTTTCGCAAAACTCCAATACATTTAAACAAAAACAGTGTGAGTGTGTTAAAGATTGTAGTAAAAGTACGTTTACATAACTTTTTTACGTCAAATATTCGCGATAATATTATCTTAACGTTAGAGCTCTAGTTTTTATAACTCATGCTTACCGTCACGTCACGTGTTTTTAACTAAAATTAAGTTTTTATTATATTACGGTATGTTTATAGCAGTATAATATTTAACAGTAATGTTATCTATTAAATACGATATTTAATTACAAAAATGATATTTTAAAAATAAAAATAAAAATTATTTAAAAAAAATTGTGAAATCGGTATTTTCCGGTTAAAAATGGTTGGTTGGGAATCACCGTAAAAGTGTGACATGACATGAGTGCTGACTGAGTATGAGTGTTATTAGTGCTTACAGTGTTAGATCTGGCGTTTTATATTCTTTTCCTCAGTATTGCCTCCATTGAGTTAAATAACGCTATTTAATGCATTTAAATTGATTACTGTTTAACTTTGTTGTGTTCTCTTATACTGTATTTAGTGTATTGATATTTGTGTGGTGTCTGTCACTGTGTTTGGGAATATTACCACCAAATTTAATTCATTGATTAGAGTTTGATATTAATCATCAAAACAATAATAAGTAAGTTTTCGTTAAAATATAATATCATATCATATTTCGTTTTACTATTTGTTTCCAATTATCGTAATTTTGTTTTAACATTTGTTTATTAATTGTATACGCGTTTATCTCGTCATTTGTTTAAGTTTATATTATCGGTAATTGATTCGCAAATTTAGTTATTATATCATATTAAATGTTTTTGTTGTTTATATGCGTTTATGTTTTAAAATAATGCGATAAATGATCGCTTAATATAATCGTACAAATTATACGATACGATATTACTATATTATAGTTTCATAAATGTTAACACATTATATCTAACCATTAAATATGCTTAATAGTTATATCATATAGTGGTTTCAATTGCCTCGCGTTTACATTTAATCTCGAAAATTATATCAAAATTTATTGTTTAGCGAATTAATGTTTGACTATACGTATATATATATCTATATTTATATTACTATTGGTATTTATTTCTAACAGATAAACAATGATTAACGTGCAAGGAATTCGTCGTAACATGAAAAATGTGGTGAAGAACTACTCGGACGCTCAGGTGAAGGTTCGTGAGGCCACGTCTAACGACCCGTGGGGTCCATCGAGCACTTTGATGAGCGAAATCGCTGATTTAACATACAATGTGGTGGCGTTTTCCGAAATCATGCAAATGGTTTGGAAGCGACTGAACGATCACGGAAAGAATTGGCGACACGTTTACAAGGCTTTGGTTCTTCTCGAATACCTTATTAAGACTGGCAGTGAGAAAGTGGCGCAACAGTGCAAAGAAAACATATTCGCCATTCAGACGCTTAAAGATTTCCAATATATTGAAGAGAATAAGGATCAGGGCATGAATGTTAGGGAAAAGTCTAAATTATTAGTGGCTCTTCTCAAAGATGACGATAAGCTTAAAAACGAAAGAACACGAGCTTTAAAAGCTAAAGAACGTTTTGCTCAATCCATGTCTTATATGGGAAGCAGTGGTGCTATTGGCGAAACACTTCCAAAAACATCATCCAGTTATCACGAATCATTATCGCAATCCGGTGATCAATACCCGATCGGTGCTGCGTCTAGAACTCCGCTTCCATCAGATCTTGAGAACGCAAGACCACAGACTGTGGGCGAAGAAGAACTACAACTTCAATTGGCTCTCGCAATGAGCAAAGAAGAGGCCGAACAGGAAGATAGACAGCGGAAGAACGATGATTTGCGTCTACAGCTGGCTTTGAGCGAAAGTGAGAGAAATAAATTAGAACCGATTGAGAAGAAAGCGGCTATCGATGACTTGTTAAGTTTAAATGTTGGAAATAGTTCGTCGATGCCTACTGATCCATGGGGTGTACCGTTAAATAACAAGCAACACAACAACGTTTTCGGAGGAAATGGAATGGTGACACAACCGCCGCAAACTAATAAATTGAAAGACCCGTGGATTCCCTCGCCTCATCCCACAAGTGCCCCGACGTTATCCATGGCTGGCGGTGATCAATGGCCTAATGGTGTGCAATCGAAAACTTTATCAACGAATAATGATCCATGGAGTTCTAGTCTTAACACTACACCGACAAACATTGATCCGTGGAGTTCTGTTAATTGTGATAATAAGTCCAATCTTTCGAGTCCAAGTAATCTTATCTTTTTTAAACTAATTTATATTAAGTTTTTTTCGTCTATATTCCTAAATGATTATATTGTTGACAGTTTCTGATCCTAAATCAACGATATTATATGGAAATCAATCACCAATAAATGATTTACTATTGAACTCATCAGTGAGGAAAACCCCAGAGAATTTTCTCGGCGCTAACTCTAACTTAGTTAATTTGGACGCACTCGTTAGTTCTAAAGCGACAACCGGTATGTTATTACGATATTAATATAAATTTATTACGTTCATTACACCGCATTCATAACACTTAAAACCACTATTTTATTAGTCATATGATGAATGATACGGTACTGTGAAGGTTACATTTTATTCAATATTATCGCAACTGTTGTTCATTGATATTGAATATTATTACTTCAAATCTTTAGTAGTTATACCGTATTTATGAGTATATAAACTAATATAATGCATTAATTTTCATTAAATAAGTTATATACGGTATACCATATAAATATGTTATGGTTTCTAACGTTATTTAAATAATTATTATTACTTTATTATTCTTAACATTTTGCTATTTATGCTTAAGATTTATGCAAACAATTTACATCTAAAACTATTTAATGATTCGCTTCATTGATTTTGAATATATTGACGAATTTAAAGAATTACTATATTATCATAATTATCATTCGAACAACGAGTAAAAATATTCTCTAAGAAAATAAAATCAAAGATTTTTTTATTCTAAAAGAATATGAGTGAAACTTGGGTTCATTATATTTTTTTAGTTACCATTCGAATTCAAACACATTTTGTGGAATCATTTAAATTTTTTTCCGAGAATTTTCAAATAACTTTGTTGATAACAAAGAATTTTTTGTAAGTAATGAATGAATTATTTTCTTTTTTCTCAATGAATATTTTATGAACAAAAACGCGCATTCAAGTTGAGTTAGTGATGTTGAACGTAAGCTCAATTTATATAAAAACTACATTTTTTTGATCGAACGCTTTCTGAAAATAGCAATTTTTATATTTCAATAATTTATTTAAAAATTATCGCTTATTTTCATCGTTGCGTACAGACAGATAGACAGACTGACAATGTTTAGATATAAATCTTTAAGCCTTGAACTTTGTTGCACAATTAAAAAAATTAACTTTCGTTTATTTAAAAAATTAATTTACTCAATATTTCGCCCTTTAATATTAATTTGTTAAAAATATTTGAATGTTTGGCATTCCTTATCAAATCAATTCAATTACTAAGCATTAAATGATATGAATGAATTTAACTCTTTTAAAATATTGAATCAAAAATATAAAAGCGATGTCAATCTTCTATTATAAACACTTATTAAGCATAAAGTTCTGGCACATTAAGTGCTTTTAAAGCTTTAATTTGTTCTAAATTGGCTCAGTTTCTAGTTTGCTTCAACGCATCAAACTATTAATATATTGAGTTATAAACTTTAAAGTTAGTAAAATAATTATCCATTTTTTGCTTTTTTAATTCGTTTAGAGTTTGAATTGCGGAGAAGGTTTAAACGTTTAATGTGATTAATTGTATTAATTATAAGCGCACACGAGAACGTGCATAAGGTTTACTGAACTTTTGCGCAATAAATGGAAACGTTCGTTAAACCTAAACCTTTTAGTTCCACTTTCTGTTTCATTTTCCCGTTTTTTATGCGTATAATTTTTGAAAGCATTTTCCTTTTCGCATGTAACGAACTGTATTTTTTATTTACACTGATTTGAATTTTTCGCTTACGAGTGAGTGGAATGCATTTTTCTGAAGAATACGCTTTTTTAGCTTTAAAAATATTCATATCCAGCGTTTAAAAATTTTAAAAAAATATATAATGTTACTGCAATGAAACGGAATAACATTTTTATACTGAGTTTATTTGTAATATTCCAAACATCTTATGATGTTTTTATATATTTTGAATGTTTAGTTACTGTAACATCAAAATTCGTTATTTTAAAAAAATGTTTTAATTTATTATAATTTAATATTTACAATGAATAATATTACATCAGGCATTGGTCTAATTAAATAATTCGTTTAAAATTCCTTAGTTATCGATTTTCAAAGCCCTATTTATAATATTGTGGTACATTTTATAAGACCGACAAAACTCCGATAAATTCAAATTTTAAAAGCCGACCCAAACAAAGTTTTTAAAACAAATCGAGATCTATACTGTCATAATATCTGAGATTGCTTTTTAAATTTTACTAAGTAAACTCAATATTATACCGTTATCGTGTGGCAGATGCCACGAATTTGTGGTTCTATACGATATTACAATCAACTAGTGGCAGATGCCATAAACTAACTATTATAAGGTTATTGAGTTGCAGATGCCACAAATTATGGGTTATATACGATATTAATGCCATTGAGTGTGAGATGCCACAAATTATAACGTAATATCCCTTAATTTATATAAAGAAAAAATCGCTTATTAAATATTAACGCGTCTACAGACGGACAGACAGACGTACGATGTCAAATCCATATATATATCTGCTTTTGCTAAGTCTGATAAAAAATAATATTTACAATAGTAACTAAACACCAAAATACTTAAAAACAATTAAATACGTTTAGAATTTTTATTTTTAGTATTAAATCAAAATTTCTTTGAAGTTAGTAATTGAATGTTTCATAATAAATAAATTTCGAGCTTCAATCTTAGCATTTTTAGGTTATGTAGTAGTGATATGCCATTTCTTAGTTTAGTTGAGTGGAGTGGAGTATATGATACAAAAATGAATATACTTCGGTAATAAAACACGATAATACTAATTTTAACCTATTTATAAATTGTTTAATCAAAATTAATCTTATCAGCTAAAACTTAAACTTTTGTAGCGAAGCTTTTGCTGTGAGCGACTAAAAACTGATTAAAAATTTATGTCAGATATCGTAAGCTTATGTGATCTCGTTTTTGATATTTATTATTTCAATGTTATACTAATTATGAACTATAATTGTACGCTAACTAATGATGTGTGGTTCAGTTATTGCGTACAGTATTATATATTTTAGCATTGAAATAATTAGTCTAAACAAATAATGCCATTCAGGAAATGTTGGAATGTTTTGGAAGTTTATGTGGGGTTATACTAAATTATGCAATACTGTATGTAGTTTTCAGTCAGTTGTAAGAGTTTACAATACATTATTCTTTCTCTTTCTCTCTCTCTCTCTCTTAGAGAAATAGAGTTTGTGTATTTGAGTTTAGTGTATTTGAAGCTCACATTGTGAACTATATCGGTATAGTTAAATTTGAAAATTTGCAGATTTCGTTTATGTATCATACGGTATTAATTTTATGCATTTCCTCCCAACTTTTCGTGAAGTTGAAGCCAAGATCTAAAACTTTAAATTTTATTTGATCGATACTGAATAATGTGTGGAACTTTTATGTTTTTTCTTTGAGTGCCTTAATAGTATCTCTTGTAAAATAATTTTTTTGTCAAATATACTGGTGATGAGGAAATTTTTAAATATATTTAATTTTGTTGAATACTTGAAATATGATATCTAAGAAAGCTTAAGGTAAAAGCAAAAAGTAGCATTAATGTATAAATTTGATTTAAACTTAGACTAAATTATTGCATAACTATAGAAGTCATTATACAGATTTATTTACTCTTAAGTTAGATATACTTATCTCTTCAAAATATTGTTAGTTTTTCATGTTTAACTAGAAAATAGTGAAAAACATGTTTTTGTGTTATTATAGCGTAGTTTATAAATTTATTATTACTTAAGAATAATTGAAAATAATTGTTAATTTAATTATTTAAGATAACGATAATCTAATTAAAAACATACTAAAATATTGATAACAAAGAATTGTGCGAAATGTTAGATTTAAATAATAAATTTTGGCGTTTGCTGTATAATATTATTCGGCATAATTTTTGTAATTTAATTAAAATAATTATAATTTATTATTGCAATTCCAATTATAAAAATTTAAACTCTAGTTTTATTATCGTAAATACGCTAAAAATTCATTTAAATTTGTACAGTAGTTCAACCAAATATAACGTTATTTTAAACCGTTTAGATTAATTTTTTTGAATAAATTTGATTTCAAATCTCCTATTTTTAGGGCATTAATCCGAAAATGTAGTTTGTTTTACTTGTATTTTAATTATTTAGATTTAATTTATTAAACAAAATTTCCTTAATATAATAAGCTTATTATGATTTAATTTTTTAAAAAGTATTGGTATAGTCTTTGCTTTTGCTTTTTATTACCTTTTTATAATCAAAAAATTTATTAATAGAGAATGTTAGCTTATATATAATATAAACTTATATAAACAGATTTAAGCGAATATCCGATTTCTGGTCAATTATTTCTGTAACGCTTTTAACTTTAAAATGATTGCACTGAAATAAGTTTTGCCTATTATAGTATGAATGCATTTATGTTTTAATTGAATTGTTATGATTTATGATTACAGTGTTGCCATTAGGAGGCAATCCATTCGCTACTGCATCATCAACTTCTACTTCAACAGCGACCACATCATTAAATAATCCATTTCAAGTGGCGAAACCTCCGCCGCCGACCATAAACCAATTGCGAGCTCAAAATCAGTTTGTAGTGCCGTTTGATGGCCAATCAAACATAAATACCAACTCGAACTCGAATACGAACTCATCCAACTTAAACCATTTGCAAACGACAGCACAATCATCTGTCCACCACTTACAACATAATAGTAATACAGTTATGCCACAATTTCAAACTAGTTTTCCGCAACAAACTCATAACCCCTTTTCAATGTAAACATTGACTATTAATGCTGAAAAAACGCTTTAAGTAAATACGATATAATACTTTACATTCAATAAATTGGGGCTAAATATCAGTATTTCTCTTTATCTTCATTATTACTCCCTTAATTCATCTTAAATTTCGCGTTTTTAAGGAAAATGAAAGAAAAAAGCGTGCATTAAAATATCGTATGCACGATATATTTTTGGATCGATTTTAAAAGTGCTAACACGGGTTCATTCAATACTGTATAGTATATCGAAATTAATGCTATTATAACTATTATACTATAAATAAATAAATATATATATCTATGATTATTTAGATTTTTAGTAAACAAATTCTAATACTATTTACATTCTATTATAATTTAGCATTGATTCTGATATATGGTTATGGATTTAATGAATGTTTTTTTAAAAAATGTAATGAAAATATTAGATATGATTTTTAATTATATAAAACAACTTAAAACGTTTATTTATATTTTAAATACGATTTCTATAATTCTATACGTTGTTATTCTCAAGAATTAAGTGAAGAAATTTCTTATTTTAGTTAAATGTTAACTTACTGTATCAGACAAAATTTAAATAGACTTTTCATTAATGAATTTTAGTTTTATTTCCAGATAAACTTTACTATTGTTTATACCGATAAATCTATTATTTTACTTATTTAATAAATAACAAAAATTGTATTATTTTGCTTTGTTTAATGGAATAATGTTAAGTTATTATAGGGTACACTCTATTTCTCTAATCAATTCATTACAAGTATAAATATTGCGTAACAAAAACGGTAAAGAGAATACTGTCTCTGCTAATAGTTTTAAACGCGAACTTCAAAAACAAAGTTTAGTAATAAATATTTTTTATTTTCATTAGTCAATTACATATTTCATTTATCAACATTTAGTTATACAGTAAAAACAATTCCACATATTATATGGCGTTAAAAATGGTATATAAAAAAATGGTGTATAACAATGTACGTGCGATGAGTTGATTCGATGAGCTATTTTGCCAAAACTGTTACTTCAAATAGCAGTGAGACTGTTGTAAGATAGACATGAGCAACATTTTATCGCTCAAAGTGTATTCAATTTCGTTTTCGTCGACAATAAGTGATAGTTTGGCACTTCTTATATTCTGATGCGTACTTTTTATAGCAATAAATCCGTTGTCTTCCAACATTTGACACATATTAATGAACTCAGATTCGTTTTTTGCGTCATAGGAAATGCCACGCTTAACGCTTATGTTGACGAATACGCGATAACAATCGCTTAATTTCACTTCTCTAACGTTTCTGTGTTTCGCCAATAGTAGTAAAGCGCATAACACTATTTGCTGGTGAAATGGTAGACACTGTTTACTGCTTCCGATTGTTTGATCGGTTTTCGTTCCATAAACTTGATTAAGAATAGCCATAATCTCTGCGACGCCAACCGAATGCGTTTCAGTATTGCTGTTACGAACGATTTGATTGAATCCGTCATCACTTTTCGATTTTAGCGGTGAAACGTTTAGCTGAGATTGACTATCTTTGAGTCTGGTTTCAACCATATCGACAGCGCGTCGACAAATATCCAAAGCTTTACGAATATCTCCACTGCAAGCGGCGATCTTTCGCGCGCATAACTGAATGGCTTCGCGACCAATCGATATGAGTCTGTCATCGCTCGACCGTTCAATTCGGTCCTCAATTATCGCCATTATTTGGTCTTTGCTGTAAGGCGTGAATTGAATCGCTTTAATCGATTCGAGTGTCAAATGCTTTAATGGCGATAACAATCGATTGGTGAGATCGAGATCGTTAGCGATACCAATCAAAATGATACGACTGTTCTCTAATGTGGACCACATTAACATATTCTCCAGTATCCGATCGTTCTTCGTCTCCAACTGATCCATTTCGTCGACAATCAATACTATCATTTCGTTTGTAGT
Source organism: Phthiracarus crinitus (assembly GCA_034698025.1). Classification (NCBI taxonomy): domain Eukaryota; kingdom Metazoa; phylum Arthropoda; class Arachnida; order Sarcoptiformes; family Phthiracaridae; genus Phthiracarus; species Phthiracarus crinitus. Next base: position 20,299 of record JAQGAW010000908.1, read on the forward strand.
CCTTTCCGTAATTATTTGTTTGATTTCATTTAAATTCTGTTTTGATTTCGCGAGTTTTACTCCTAATTGTTGAGCGATTTTCCCGTAAATTGCGCTCGAATTACGCAAACACATGCAATTGATGTCAATTAACTTAAAGCTATACCGCTCTCGCAAACCAATCATCACGTGATTCACGGTTAATGTCTTACCAGTTCCAGCGGCACCTGATATGTACAAAGTAAGGCTTCGGTTATCATTCAAATGAGTGCCAATTAAATCAGTTATTTGTTGACATTCTTTAACTCTCGACACTATCGTTGAAACGAATGATGAGCTCAATAATTGTTTGGTTTGATTCGAATTCGATGAACCATTTGTCGATAATTTCGACAACTTATTAGTGGTTGGAATCGATTCGGTCGACAATGTGTCGCCAATGCATCGTCTTTTTAGATCGGTTTTCGCGTTTACTTCGCATTTCTTACTAATTCTGGCACTTTTTCGAGCCGTAAAGTTAAGCGTTGTTTGTTTTTTATTCATTTCAGTTTATGTTTAAATATTGCGTTCAAATTGAAAGTAATTTAATGTATCATAAAATGAATAACACTTAACACTTATTAATAGACAAAACGCGTATTTGTTTGGCGCTTAACTTTTAATAAAAACTACGCAATGATTGGCGCCTAAAATTATTGTGTATAAATTACGTCATCTTTGAATAATAATTGCTATTTTAAGATATTTTGAAGATATGTTTATTTGTTTGAGTTAATTGAAAATATTTAAACTCAAATTTTGTAATTTAATGTAATTTAAGTATAATATGGTAAAATTCATAAAAGCTCTGTTTAAACAGTAAGCGTTTTATGTTTCGATTTAAGATTAGTTATTCGAGTCAAGTCTCAGTTTGTGTCGATTCAATAAGAAAACTCGAAGTTTATTAAAAATTATTAAAATATAAATTAGCTATAAATTTGTTTTGATAACTAAATAAAAGTTTAATATATAGTGAGTCCTATATGCAGAAATTTAACATAGTATTAATTCATCTAATATTAATTAAGTAATTTATAAATTGAAAATCCCTTATTTTTCATTGATCATACTTTATTACAGTGAGATTAGCTTACGGGTTAGATATTTAGAATTTTATTTAATATACAATAACTAATTATTGAAAAGTTTTTTATTTTCCAGATTTTTTACGATTTTTGTAGTTTAGTAAAATAACTGATACTCACATAATTTAAAAAAACGTTCCAGTTTTCAATATATTTAAAATCAATTTAAATTATAAATTCACTTGGCATAAAAATTAATAATTAAAATCGAAAAATTTGCCGATAGTATATAGATGAGCAGGTCCTTATAAAAACCAGGACTCAGGTCCCGGGCCTAAAAACCTGGGACCTAAAACAAAGTTTGGAAAAATTTAAAAATCTAATCTATAGCTCCTTTCATATTTTTTAATTAAGTCCTAAGTCCCATCACTTAAGGACTCGGCCCTGGGCCTACACAGTTATAATATAATAATTAAGGTTAGTATTTTTGTGGAAAATACCGAAATTTTTCTTTAATTATATAACCGGGAGTGTAATATGGTAACATCAATTAACGATAACAGTTTACATAAAAGAGATTTTATTTTCCTGAATTTTCCCGGATAGTGCAGTTTTGTAAAATATTCCCGGATATGCATATAATCTGAAAAATATATCAAAATAGTGTTAAAAATAAAACCTTCGTATTTAATAAATTTTTAAATTTGAAAGTATTAAATTAGTGCATAAATTGTTTTAGTTTTAAGAAAATGTTTACAAAAGTTTTAAATAATTGCTTATTTTAGAAAAATTTTTAGTTTAAAAATATTTTGTACTCGAAAATTGAAAAACATTTTTCCTGAATCTATTCTAGGTTTTAATACCTTATTTCCCGGTTCCATCCCGTTTTAAGCACTTTTTAGTCCCGGAAAATACTAACCTTAATTATAATTATAATTACAAATAATGAATTTATATACTGTTACTTAAAATACTTAGTTATTGCTTAAAAAATTTAAAATTTGTTCAAAATTTATAAAATCGTTCAATTCGTTTGATTCATTTACTTATATTCCGTTATTTAAGTTTTACAGATTTTCTCTACTTGTTTTAAATACTTTACGTATTATTGTGATTTTATACAAAAGTTCTTAATTAACGATTTTCAAATACCTAATGATATCTTGAATTGCGTCTTAAATCCAATTTTTATCACTAATATGAGCTGTCCAAACATTATAAATGTATTAACGGATAAAAGGTTTTTATTGTCAGTAAAAATTCTAAAGATCCTTAATTACAATAATTTTCATATATTAATAAGGAAAATTTATTAAACAATCCTGATTCACAAACATTTTTCTTATTTCCTTCCTGAATTAACTTTATTTTCAGTATTGAATTTTGTCGTCTTATTACTAAGGACAGGATATTTCGGTTTTAACCGAAGAAGGTTTTAACTGTTCAAAGCTTGGTTATCGTTAATATTAACATATATTGCGTCAAAACAAAGCATTTAAGATATAGTTTTTTTGACCGAAATAACCGATTTTTAAATTTCTGACCGAAAAAAACCGAAATAAGAGTTTTCGGTATAAGCGCAAAGTGATTCGCACTAAACGTTTCGCTATACATATCGATAATCGATGTCTTACGCGATGCTTCTCT
>JAQGAW010000909.1:0-22967 GCA_034698025.1 Phthiracarus crinitus
AAATATTGAAATCGTTAGAAATAAAATAAAATAGTTTGAAATAAATAAAATAGTTTGAAAAAATTAAAATAGTTAGATTAGTTTAATTATATTAGCATTTTTTAAGTTATTTAAGTTAAATTATTACTATATTTTATCTTTAATTATGTTTTTTCATGATTTTTACAAATAGATAATTATAGATTTTCAAGGCCTTAATAATTATTAAAACAGTAATAATGTAAAAATTATTTGTATAAATATGATTTTAATTAATAATTTCTATATCAGAAATTTATACTTTTCTCTTTCAATTGGAAAAATTTAATAATTATTTTATTAATAAGGTAAATCAATGTCAAGAAAGAAAGATACAACTTTTGTTTAATGTAAAAAAATTTAATTATTAATGACTATTCATCAGAAACTTATTTAACACAATTTCTGTTAAATTATATGGATATAAAGTTTATAATTATTCTATTAATTTGGAAAATCGATGTTAATGTAAATTTTTTTACATAATGGAATAAATATTTTATTGATATAATTTTCATAATTTATAGTAATTGAAAATTTATTTGACATTATTTCAGTTATATTAAATAGATAAAGAATCTCAAGAATGTAAAAAAATTTTATTAAATGAAAAGTAATATTTATGATAATTATTTTGATTAATAATTAAAAGTGATTGGAATTTTCTTTAATGCTTTTACAGTTATAATCTAGATAACATTTAAATAAATTTTTTTATTAATATGGGAAACTGTTAGTAGTAAAGTACCAAATTTTTTTTTATTATGAAAAATACTTTTCTAAAAAATGATTTTGATAAATAATTTCAAGTGAATGGAAATTTTATTGATACTTTTTCAATTCTTTTCAATTGATAATAAATTATCAATTATTTTAAGGAAAATTAATTTTATTAATAAGGAAACCAGATATCAAGAAAGTAATAAACATAATTTGATAGATAAAAAATATTTTTTATATCTGGCTTTTCAGATATATGGATTTGAGACCGTTTGTAAGTGTTCTCACTCAATAAATTTATTAAGGGATCTTTTATTCATATTGATTAAGGAATTTCCGGCTTTTTATGTTTATTAAGGGAATTTACTTGTTCTTTAAATTATTAAATGAACTTTAAATTTATAAATCCTCAATCGTAAAAATATTATTTTAGTAAAATAATCAGATATAATCAACGATTTTCATAGATATATTCGAATATGTTTATATTTTTAGAACTTTGTTTTTATTAATGGAATACATCTATTCTCTATTTTATTTAAGGGATTTTATATATTGCAATGTTTTGATTTGAAGATTATTTCTCTAAATTTTCAATAAACAAATAGAAAGTCGGCTGTCTATTAGTGTAACGTTCTTGTTTAAACATTGACATTGGATTAACTTTAAATTTTAAATTTTTTAGCAATTTTATATAGAAGGATTTAAAACTTTTATTGAAATAAATTTTTTATAACTATATTTAATTATTTCTGTTTATTAATAATTTAAAGAAAATTTATTCCAAAACAATTTTAAATCGTAATTTTTATATAATTTTTTAAAAAAATGGTTTAATCTTAAAATAGATCTCGTCAATAGCTAGATCTAATTTAATCGTACGCCTGATTTTTCTTATTTCATTTTAAGTTATATGAATAGATTCGAATCTGTGTCTAAAAACTTAAAAAATTTCCTTTTAAAAAATATATATTCGAATATTTCCAACAAAATAAACATTTTAGTTAATATAAATGAATGGTGTGATATACTGTTAGTAATTTTGATAGAATCAAATGAAAATCCTTTTTATCCATTATATTACACAAGAATTAATTTGAAAACTTCATTTAATGATATTTTTGAAAAACAAAAAAACATTGTAAATAGTATTGTCTTTACATATTCATATTATCCGTTAAAACTAAAGTTATGTCAAAATAATAACTGGAAAAACATTTTTATTTTTCCTATAGAAGCTGTTCTATTCAAAAGAAAGGATAAGAAACATTTCGGAGATTTAAATATTTGCTTTAAACTAATTGATCTTTTATTAAAAAACAACAAAATATTATTTATCGCCGTCTATAATAATTATAAGATTAAAATGTTATCAATATTTTATAAAAATCTCTTCAAATGGATTAGAAAAGGCATATATCGAGAAAAAATTATTATTTATGATGATTCTGTACAACAATTTAAAAACTTCTTAAACGTTTTAAAAAAGATTTAACTAATGAAAATACTGGTTATAGTTTTGTTATCAATAGTTTTTGTTTTATTAGTGTTTGATATTTTCATTAAATTAATAATATTTGATATAAACAAAAAAAAAAGAATAGATTTTAAAAAAATTAACAATTTTAATTTCCCAATAGTAAAATTAAATAATAATAATTTAAAATATTTTTTACCGAAAATTATAAATTGCAACATAGATTTTTTTAAAATCGAAAGTTCTAGTATGTCATGTGACTATTGTGGCTCATTATATTTTGAAAAAAACATTATAGATGGCAACAAATTTACTATAAATGGACTTGTTTTACCTGTTGGTAAATATTGCATTAAAAAAACAATTTATAAAAACTACACACAGATTTTAAAACCCACATTAACCTCTCAGGGTTGGAAAAATGTTAATTTCAAAGAACCTAATAAATTACTTAATTTTTATTGTAAAAATCTTAATTTATCAGATGAAAATAATGAAAAAAATTTCTTATATGACCATTATTTAGAGAAACGTTTACTAAAACCTTTAAACGAAATAGTAAATATTTCAGAAAAATTTAATGATAATTTTCGATTTAGATGTAAGTGTTACGGAAAAGATGAATTAGGGAACTTATTATTAAATAATAAACGATTTCCTCATTTTTGTTTCAAAAATTATTGTAATACTATTAGAAATGGTGCAGCATTTTTTGATTTTGATCATGGAATATGCAATTGTGGAGAAAGAGGTTTTAATGAAAATTATAAAAATCCTCTGACAAAGTGTACATCATCAAAATGGAAAATTAAATTTATTGATGAAAATCTTATAGGGTATTTTAATTGTTTTACTAAATTTTCTGATTTAGATGAAATATTAACTTTTCCTATTTGTGATAATAAAGATTTTACAAATTCTAACTTTGGAATAACAAATTTTATAGTAAAAATGAACACCTCATCAGATCATTTTCAATTTTCAGATAAAAATTCTTAGATTAATATATTCAATAATTGTTTATTATAACTCTTTAATACAGATGTCCATTTAATATTAAACATTAATTCTAATAATTTATCAAATAATTTTGAATCATGAAAATTATTATTTAATTTAATTTGGTTAATGTTTCTTAGAAAACTGTTCATAGTATTTAAATTTTTTAAAATACCAAAAAAATTTAAAAAATAAAAACATTTAATTATTTCTTCGTTTTTCTTAAGTAAAGTTAAGAAATAATCTTTTAAATAAGGCATGACAAGCTTTTTCTCTAAAATATCACGTGAAAAATTATATTTAATTATAGATTCAATGTTAATATTATATGGTTTAATTGATTCAAGTAAACCTTTCCATTTTTCATAATTATCTTTTAATTGTATACCATTCAATATAATATAATGTTTTTCAATTGAATTAAATGAAATTTTTTGTTTATTATTACATAATAAAATATGTTTTATATTAGAAGTATAATCAACTTTAAAACAAGTTTTGAAAAGCAATGATATATATTTTTTATGCTTTTCTTCGGTCGTAACCTTGTTATTTAAGTAATATTCAATTAACATATATAATAAACAAAAACCATTTTTATTTTTAAAGCTAAAAATTTGTTTTAAAAGATAAAATATTTTTTTATTTATCATGGTCCAATTAAAACTTGAGAAATAAAGCGGTATCCAATATAATTTCTTTAATTTGTTTTTAATCTTTTTAAATTGGTTAAAACTAACTATAGAAATAATTTTATCAATGAGATAAGTGTTAACATTATTAACACTAAACAAAAGGCCATAGGATATTTGATATTTTTTATCAACTTTGATTTTTTCACATATATCATTTTCTTTTTTTATAATATTAAGAAATGGATAAACAAGATCAAATTTTAAATATTTAACTAAAAAAATATTTTTCAAAACAATTGTTTTATTTGTATGATTTGTATGATTTATTACTGAATAATTTTTATATAAAATGAATACAAGTTTATAATCTAACTTATAACATATATTATTATTAATTACATTTAAGACACATAACTTGTAATTATATAATAAATAAGAAATTAACGAAATAAATATTCTAATAAGATAGAAAATTGAGTAACACTCTTTTATATTATTTCTAATACAAAGATCCTTCTCAGAGTTTTCATTTAATCTAAGAATGAATAAAAGAGATCCTTTAAAAATCGTGGATTTTTCATAAAAATTTATCATTTTTAAAGAAGACGATGACAGTGAGTTTATAAATATTTGTGGAAGAAAATGGCTAGCTAAATTATTTAAACAATAACCAAGAGAATATTCAAGAGAAAATCTACTCGAATTTTCGAAAATGTTTATATTTTTATTAAAAATTACATATGGAATACATAAAAAAATTTTTTTAAAATTATCAAAAAACAAAATAACTAAATTTTTCTGTCGTGATATTATATTAGATTTTAGTTTTGTCCAATTAAGATCACTGCAGTTTGAATCAAATATAAAGTTATTATTTTTTTGTAACAAAAATTTATAATTTTCTAAATGTTGATTGTGTACATTTTCGTCATTGATTTTTATAAAAAGATTTTCTGATTTTATTTTGAATAGTTTATTAATATGTAAAGCTAGATCATCAAAGGAAAGAATTAATATTTTAGTAAGTTTCGACATTTTTTCGAAAGGATTAGACAAATTAATATTTTCTAATGAAGTTATATTTTCAAAGTTTTCAAAAAAAGACAAGTTTTTATAGCTGTAGTTATATATAATATATTTTATACTTTTATTTTCCGAAACTAACTTAGGCACATATAAAATAATTATTTTGTTTTTAAATGTATTGAGTAATGGATAATATTTTTTTATATACATTTAATAGAAGTAAATAAGAACGTAAAATTAATCTAATTTAAATGAAATAAACAAAATACTTTTTGTTTTCTTTTTTAAGTCAATTAATTTTTTTATAAGAGTTACAATTTAAAACATAAAAATTAATGTTATTTTAATAAAATCTAAACCTTAATCTTTAAAAATTGGTTCTTAATTAATCTTTATAAAAATGGATGAACAGGAAAGCATTGAAGTTTTTAAAAATATCAGGTTAGAAATTTAATAAATTGTTTAAATAAATATTTATTTTTTATAAAATACACCGATATTAAAAAATGATAATATAAATAATTTTAAATAGAATGAAAATAACAACTTTTAGTTATTTAAATGAAGATGAATCGGAAATAGATGAAAATTGGTTTGATAAAAGAAAAAGAATTAAAATTGAAAAAACATTATCTACACCATTTTTCCCTTTCACTTCTTTGATCGGAGATACAAAAATTGATATAAAAAGCAATAATTTGGATTATCGATTTTTGCTTTATCAAGGATATAATGTCAATTTTGAGAATCTTTTACTTAAAAGTATAGAAAATAATGACGAGGAATTTAGAAATGAGTTAAAAAATGTGAGTGTAGAATCAAAAAATTTTTTAGAATATTTAATTAATTTTGATAATCTTAGTGATTTGATAAGTTATAAATATGAAAAGCTATACAACGAATTGTTAGAAATATACAAATTTGGAATTGATTCTTTAACAGAATATTTATATTTCATTCAAAACAATGAAAACAAAAGTAACCTTAACAATTATGCATTATTTTTAAAAATTTTATTAAATTCTTTAAAATTTAATGAAGATAAAGAAAAAATATTTTGCAATGATTTTATAAGTAGAACTAAATTTATTCCCAGCTATAAATTTAATTCTGAATGTATAACCTGTATGTTATTATTACTTGATAAAAATCTTTATTTTAATAGTTTATTAGAATGTTTTGATAAAATTTATAATTTTTTTGTAGTTGATATATTAGATTGTAAAATTGACTATATTACTGAAAACGAATCTTTTGAAAAAGTTGTAAAATCAAAAATTGCAAATATGATAAGTGTTGTATTAAGTTTTTGCATTTCAAAAAAAGTTAAACCTAATTTTTTAAGAGCTATAATTATTAATCGTTATGACTTTTTATTTGTTAATATAAATTTAAGTTATGAACATGCAAACAATTTTTATTTATTAAATGAAATAAAACACAAAACTGAAATATATATTCATTACATTAAGTGTGATTATTTAAATATAAGCTCAAAAATAAATTTATTATATTATTTATTTAAATTTAGAAAGCAGATTATTGAAGAAAAAGAATTTATTTCTATGTAATTATTTTAAAATCATTTTGTGAAATAAATAACTAATAATTTACTAATATCTCATATAAGCAACAAACCTTTTTAACAATTTTATAAATGATTGGAAAAATCTAACAAAAATACAATAACGAAAAGTACCCTTAATATTGTTAAAATTGAAAAATACCTATACTTCAAAATATTTGTTTTTATATATTATTTTCAATTTAGATTTAGAAATTATTAAGATATATTTGCAATATCCATGTATATTATACACTGCGCAATATGCATTCAATTCTTATACAAAAACTCAATATAAATTGAAAATAAGTATGGATTAATATACTTCTACGATTAATTATATGTATAATAGATTCCATAATTTTTGTTAAAATTCGTGTTAAAACTTTTTATAATATATTAATTACAATATATCGAATATAATGGGAGCTTCCGATAAAAAAAGTGACAAAAATCTATCATAATATAAAATTGCAGTCAAATATTATGAAATTGTCGATTTATATAGCTGTATAAACAATATAATTTTGCTAAAATAATAAATAGAAAATATATAGATTTTAATACTAGAATTTGATTTTTATGTCAAAATTTAAATTATTATTACAGTATTAAAAATTATTCTGAATATGAAATTAAATTTTATAGTTGGTAAGGAACTAAAAACTATTTAATATTAAATAAATATGCCAAAACTTACACGAGGGAAATTTATGTAATTAATAACATAAATGAGCACGAATTGAATACAAATGATACTGTTTTGAGCTAAATATTATAGTTATTTTTAAATACACATACTCTATGTTATTAATTTTGATGTGAATTTTTTTAAACTTATTTTCTGTTCTCTCAGAGCTGATTCATTAATAAAGGTGTCAAAATGTTGTGTCCACCAAAGATGTAGCACTTAACTTTATTCAGAGCGAAATTTACGAATTATATTAAAATATTTGTTTTGTTTTTTGATTCTCCTCAATATTCGAAATATAATTTTTTATATAGTTAAATATTTTCTTGTCATTTGTTCAAGGATATTGCCAGGCTTTTGTTAGATACAATAATCTTTTTATTTATTATAGTTTACTTTGTCTAAATCATAACGTTCGAAAATATCGTACATTGAAAATTTTAAATCTTTAGTAACATTTGTCACGACTTTATATAGCTCAAACAAGTATACAAAACCACCAAAATTGTAAACATTCAAGTCTCTAAATATTCAATCTAGAATCCTTAATGTTTAAAAAGTTATTATGATCAAGATCCAAGTTTATATAAATCGAAAACAAATACTATGCATAATAATACTTAGACCACGGATTTTTTATTAAAATTATTTTGGATTTTTGTTATATTGTTATTAAAAATTATATAATTTTTTGAAAGCAAAAATTAATTTTTTTATCACTTAACAAAATAAAATGTTATGAGCATCATAATAATCATATTTAGACTTATTTAAAAATTAAATGGTAATAGTATTTAAAATAAAATTTTGTACAACAAACCAAAATTTTAAAAAATCGATTTTTTCACATTATAACATTTCACATCTCATTAAAGCTATATTAAACTAATTATTTTGAAAATATTAACAAATTTAAATAATTATTTTCATAATAAAAAGATTTTATTTATTCATACATAAATTTTGTCAGTAATGTGAAAATTTTGTTGTAAAAACAATTTTTTGTAAAATTTATTTCTTTCAAGAAGATTTTGAGTTTATCGAAAAATTTCATGGTCTAAAAAAGATATGCAACATGTCTTATTGTAACACCATGCTTTGTAGAAATGTCCTCATAATTGATCCACTTTACTTTGTTCTTCGTTAAGAAAACTTTTAAATATTTATTGAATTTCCCACTATTAGATATCTAGTTCGACTAAAGCACACTTTTGAAATTTATGAATACAAGATAACTTTTCTTTTATTATAATTCTGTTGTGAAATGAAAAGAATTTTACTCTTAAAAAATATTTAACTTATAATATAGAGCCGGTTGTTATTGACAGAATTTTTATTTGAATAGCAATAACTTATTGGTGCCAAATAATTTTAATAAGTAGTTTAATAAAATATAATAATTAATTAAAATATCTTTTTGATGAGATTTACCTAATATAATGTTATATTCAAACCATAGAAGGCTTTAAAATATTATCATCCTAAATAAGCTTATCATACTAAATAAGCTAAAATGAATGTTTTTTTGTAGATTCTCTAAAAATTTTAATTTTTAAATTCTTTTTAATTTTTAAAGTATGAAAAAAATTATAAATAACGCACATGCATTTAATAAAGTTATTTTTTAAAAATGAAAATTAAAATTTTTAAAAATGTTTGTTATTGGATTTTAGGAGCAAGATAGAACTCAATGAAACTATCATCTACATCTATATTTGGAAGTTTATTTGAAAATTTATAAACTATTGATAAAGGTGTTTCAGACGACAATGAAATTGATACATTTTCTGCTAAAGGCGTTGCTTTAGTAAATAGGTTTAGGAATTTTAAAGAAAAAGTTTCAAAAATATCTAGGTCTTTAGTTAATTGGTTTGAAATATTTTTACCGAATAAAATATTTTCATTAAGTTCATTCAATATAATTTTTCCTGATCCTAAATCGCCATCTGATTGTAATGTTAATTTTTTGTTTTTAAAAGAGATAAGTACTGAATCACTTAAATGACTTAAATTTAATATATACTTTTGAAACTTGAAAGAGGACATTTGAAAACTTATTTCATATTCGATTGCAAGACTATCGATGTACTCTTGTTCAATATTAATCAATTTCATTTCAAATTCAATAATATCTTTATCGTCTGTAGAATAATAAATTAATGTTACTCTATCCCATGATTTATTTCCTTTAATAACTATTTTGTTATTATTAGATGCAAATTTTAAAAATTTAGAAAATGTGTTGATTTTCATGCCAATTGATACGCTCCTTTCACATATATAGCTATCGAAACAAGACTTTTCAAGATTTAAATGAATATAAGCGATGTGCGATACATCCATTGCTTTTAAACTGAGTTTTTCTGGAGTAAAATGCCAAGTTGCATCAGATATTAAATCCTTAAGCGATTCTAAAATTTTTTTTAGAAATGATGCGTCATTAAATGTTGCTTCGAACATTTTATTTTTTAGGTGAAATTATTTTTTTTATAAAAAATTTAGATTATAAGAAAATGTTGTTATTATAAAAGTATAATATTAATATTTATGGAAACAAATAAAAATTATTATACCAGAAATTCTTTTGCAAGATTTAATTGTGATTTAACAATTGAAATTTTAAAATTTTTAAATATATTTGATAGATTTTCTTTTGAAAATGTGTCTAAATTGTGGAAAAAGTCAATTTTTTTAAGTGTAACCAAAATTAAAATAGATAATGAAATTGTTAATCATCTTTACAGTCTTCATGAAAAATTAATAAATGATTATCGTGAATTAGAATTTCTCAATAATAAAACGAAAATCACAAAAAATATTTCTGAAAATAACTTAATTTCTTTTAGTTTAAAATTAATTTTAAAAAAATGTATTAATTTAAAAGAAATTTTTTTTGACTGCAATATTTATTATAATCATTTTAAATTAATAGAATCAAAAACTAATAAATTAAAATCAATCAATGGTTCACCTAAAAAAGCTAAGTTGAAAAGATATGAATTAGTTGAATTTGCAAAAGCTAATGGAAATAACTTTGATAAAATAAATTTTGATTTTTATGGAAAATCCGAAAATAAAATACTTTTAAAATTTTTTATTAACTTAAAAATAATTAATGGTTTTTATATTCCCCATTATGTTTTTAATTCTAATATCAGGTTTAATAGATTAATTCAAATTGATAGCATCAAAATAGATCATTCATCTTTATATATTTTAAAACTAATTTCAGACTATTATAATGATCAATTAAAAGTTTTAAAAGTAAAATTATGTTCAATTAGATTAGAAGATTTAGAAAAAGCTTTTTATTTAATTTCAAAATTCGTGAAGTTATATGAATTAAGTTTAGATATTAATTATAAAAATGAGGAAAATGAATCATTCACTAAATATTTTAAACCCATTACAATTTCATGTCAAAATATACATAATATATTTGTTTCAATAACATCTAAATTTGAAGTACAGGAAAATATTTTAAATTTATATTCTAAATTTAAAAGAATTGTTAAAATAAATTTTATGTTGGTTTGTTTATATGAAAATCAATTAAATTTAAAAGAATCTAATAACTGTAAAAATTTTAAACATTGTTCTAAATTAAATTTTATAAAAATTCAAGACTCAAAATTAAATGAGAGTTTTTTTACAAACATAGATATAAACTTATCTAAAATTATTAAGTTGAATATTTCAACAGATTCAATTTTATCAGATTTTTGTTTACATTCCTTATCAAAGTTAACAAGTTTGAAAAGTTTATACATATCCTCTTTTTTAAATAAGATAAAACAAAATGTAACTGAAAATGGTGTTCATTATTTTTTATTAAATATTACAAATTCAAAAAAAATTGTACTAAACTTTGAAATTGATATCAGAATTGAAACATTAACAAACTTACATATGCATTACAAAAATAAAAAATTTAAATGCAATTTCTTTTTTAAAACCCAAAACAAAGTGCTAATTAACTTTGTAAAAAATTATAAATATTCAACAATGTTAAATATTATTATAATTTGAAATTTGTTCTACAGATTTGTATCAAATATATAAGTAGTTATAATTGTTTAAATAACATGAATTCGTTTCTTAGTTATAAAATTTTAAAATAATTTTAAATATCAAAAATTAGAAATTTAAGCTTAGGGTTTTCAGTTCATTTTATTTATTTTATAGTTCATGAATTTATTATACATAAATGTTTAGAAATATTGAACCATTTATATGTTAAATATCCATGTAATTTTATTAAAAATTTATATAAATGCTAAACATTTAATTCAGATTTTTTTTTATTTTATATTAATTATATTTGAAAAATAAAACTAATCCTAATAATAATTATATCATCTTTCATGATTATCAAAATATAATAAATGGAAGATTTATTTATTGTAAAATATATAAATATTGTATAATTGTTTTTTAAGACAATGTTTTAATATACAATTTATAATTATTTTTTATTGAAATGAAATATTTCAAAACAACTTGAATTCATATATTTTTAATATAATAATAGTCACGACATTGAATTACAAGTAAACGAAATCTATTATATTTAAAAATCAAGGTTAAAATATTAGAATATATAGAAGTTTTCCTTTTTTATTTTCAACAAAAATTTTATCCAAATATATTCAAACTCAATTAAACAATTTAATGTTATAAAAATACTAAAATACTTTTAAGAACACTTTATTCTTTCAAAATGAGTTTGATATTAGATAAAAATCTTGGACAATGTGTTAGAGATAAAAGACAAAGTCTACGTGAGTTTTTACATTTCTAATTAAAACTTTCTAATTAATTATTTAGATATTAGATTTTAAAATTAATTACAATAATTCGTTAATTATAATTTTTAAAGATATTTTCGCAGTTTTCCTAATATTTTCTCTTATATTAAAATTATTTGTATATTTTTTAAAACATAAAATGTTTTTAAATGTTATATTCTAAATAAAATATCGCTTATAATAAACGAGTTGAAAATAAGATTAAAAAAACAAAATAAAAAATTTAAATATTTTCTTTAATACGAATAACAGTTGTGCAATTATTTGTGATAAAATAATTATGTAGAATTTTAAATCTTATAAGTTTTAACCTTTTTAACATATATTATATAAAACTAATCAATGAAAGTGTTTTCCTTTTTATTTTAAAATCTGTTTGCAAATAAATTATTGTCATTTCTTTTCTACAATAATTATAATAAATGTATTAAATAATTTACTCAAAGAACTTAATTGTGAATTCTAAAAATATAAATTTATATATTTATCAAACAAAATTATAACTAATATATAAATGGATTTTGTTAATGTAATGAAATAAATTTGATTTATACAAAACAAAATTAATTCTAAATTTTCTGTTTCGTATTTTATAATATAAAACTAATTGAGTAAAAACAACTTTGTTATTCAACTATAATTATACTTATATTTAATTAAATAATTATACACGTATTTTCAATTTATGAATAAAATTTGACAAAATAAATTATTAGATAAAAGATAAAATGTTACTCATCTTTTAATAAAATTTAAATTTCCTTTGCGCCCAATCTAAATAACATTCTGTTATATATAATATAAACACGATTTCAGTTAATATATCACATTTATTCACATTATTTAATAGACAATAATAAATGCTTACAGAATTGTAAATATTTTCTATGATAATTGATAATATAGACAAAATTAACTTTGGCTGATTTTAAAAGTCATATATATTATAATAATTTGCTTTTACATAAAAGAATTTTATTTTCTATAAATTTATAATTTTAAATTTTATATAATATATATTAATGATTTTTTAAAAAATGGGAAATTAAATAGTCTGTTAAATTAATTCCAAATTAAATTCAAATGGATTTTTTGAACAAGTTTAAACTTGATTTTAATTATTGTAAGCATGAAATATTTTTAATTAATATAAAACATCAATAACAAAAATATTTTTATAAACAGAAGTATAACATTTGGAAAATTTAATGATTATTTGGAATACCGGTATTTTAAAACAATTTATCAAAATTTGTTCCACTAATTTGTAAAATTTTCAATTCATTTATTACCTAAGATGATTACACCGATTTTGAATAGAGTTTACGTAGTTATGCTATAAATATTTATAGTCTATTTACATGTCAAGTTAACACTTACACTTTTTATTCAAATTACATTTATCTCCCAAAATCTGATTTGAAAAATTTATAAAAATTAACCTAAAAATTCAGAATATAATTCTCTTATTTTTAAAACTTTGTAAGTTTTCACTTTTAGAAAAAATTAGTTTTTAAGATAAATCAATTTATTTATAAATTAGGATAACATGTATAAATTAAAATGAATCACCATTGTATGATGTGTCGTAGGTCATGATAAATAATTTTATTTATTGATATAATTTTGATGGTTTTTAAAACTATTTTAAATAATTTTTGAATTTTATACTTTTATATTTAGATAATGAGAATCCATTTATAATATTCATGTTATCTATTATAGTAATAGATTATATAAACTTTTTTATAAGAAAGTAAATTATACTTTCGCTTAAGACAATATTTTAAATAAGTATAATTTTTAATTCAAGAAAAAATATATACCTTTTAACTAAATATTATTAATATATAATTTATCATATTATAAATAAAAATTTATATATCTATATTTATTTAATGTGAATTATAACTGATTATAGACATTTATTTTTACTGAAATTTAGAAATGGAATCAAATATGTTAAATCGATTAATAATTTGATAAAAATTTTAATATTAATTTTAAAGATTATACACTACGAAAACTATGTGAAGAATTAAAACCTAATTGCATTATAAGCATTCCAACTTTATGTCAATTTGAACTTTCAAGTATTTCTAAGACTGGATTTGCTAAATACCGTGAAAATTTACTAAAGTGGTATTTGGATGAAGATATGCCAAAAAATGAAAAATTAATTCCAATAAAAAGAAAAAAAAAGGAAAAAAATCGATGTGATGATGGTACAAATAATTTTTCAGAGGAATTTAAGAGTTTACGAAAAAAATTAAGTAAGAATAAATATGATAAATCATTGTTTTGAAATATATACTTTTTAGAATATACGCAAACCGATGTTAGCAAAATGTTGAATAAAATTTCAATAAAGAAATATAATCAAAATTCGGTTTCCCAGTTTGAAAGATGTGATTTAAATAAAAATAAAATGTTAGACTTTCTCAACGATTTCACTGAAGTTTTTAATGGGTTACAGAAAGAAAATAAAAAGTTTACAAAGTCAACTATATCTAAGAAAAAAGAAAAGAAAAAGAAATTAAAAAATAAAAAATATATTAGTCCATTTTCTCCAAATTTTTCAGAATACAATTTTCCACCAATAACTCCTTGTGATATAAACCAAATCGTTTGGAAAGAAGATGAAAATATTTATGATTAAAAATAATATGGCATGATAAATAAAATATCTATATATTTAAATATTATTTAATAGTTTCAAAGAGGTTTATAATTTAAAATAAAAATTTAATGATGTGTATTATTTAAAAAAGTTATCTTTAATAATATTAAATAAAACAGTGTTATAAACTTTATAAGGAAATTAAAAATCAATTAATAAAAATTTTAACATTTAATTTTTAACATTATAATTTTATTAAACATTTTTATTTATATAAAATTTATTAATCAAAATGTTTTTTAATGTTAATTAAATCTTAAAGTTTATTAAATAAATATTTCAAATAATTATTGAAGTTTTAAGCATAATCTTATAAAATACCAAAAAGTTGGGTTAATTCTTCAAAAAAATGTATTTTAAAAGAATAAAATTAATTTTTAAAATAAGTTTATTTGGTAATTTATCATAAAATAAACAATTTAATTAGATAAGTTTGGATTTGTTTTAATATTTTAGATTTGCAAATTAACTAAAAATATTGAATTTATACTGCAAAATATTGTGTGAAATGTAAGAGTACTTTTATAAATTAACACTCTTTTTTTTATGTAATATTTTATTTTTGGAAAAAATGTTAAATAATATGCTTAAATAAAAATATTCTGATTATCTCAACGTTTTTAAACTATATTAAACAAATTTTCTTTAAATACTTTTAATACGATGGAAAACAATCTAAATATTTTTGAAAATTAATACACAATCTGAAAATATATTGTTTAATTATATTTTGTTTATAATGTGATTTAATTTAAGAAAAAATATATAAAGTATTGAAAACTTTATACAGATTAAAATTAATCTATTTAAATAAGTATAATTAAATAATTTTCAAAAAAATTGAAATGATTTATAAAAAATTAACATTCTAATAAAAAATTTTAATAGATATTTATTGTTTTATAAATATTTTTTACATTTTTTCGACATGCAGAAGCATTCAATATTTAGAAGATTTGTAAAATGTTTGTTATCATTATTATTTTTTAAAATTTTCTTCTTGCAGCACAGGTTATTCGGGTTTAAAACTAGTGATTTTGGGTTATAATCAAATGTTAATTCTTCAAAAGGTTTAATATTCCTTTTTGCAAAAAAAGCTATTCTAGGTATTTTTTCTTTTTGATTTACGACAACCATGTGAACTGCCATATTTGGTTCACAAGAGTGGTTTACGAATCGAGCTATGTTTCCAAATTTGCAACAATCAATAAAAATATTTTCTCCACAAAATTCTTGATCTATTCTTTATTTGAAAAATTTTAAAATTAAAACAAAAGATAAATATTAAATTATTTTTACCTAAACAAATATTTTATATCACGATTTTTAATCATTGATGAAGATATGACTTCTCCAATATATTCCATAATAAACGAACCATAAGGAATTTTAACTTTTGTTTGAACCCCCCAACCTTAAATTTTAAAACATATAAATGATTTACTAATAATTGTAAAAAATATACCTTTTTTTTCTGTTCGAAAAACTTCCATTTTAAACTTTATTCCATTTTGTAGTCTTCTATTCGAGCATAACTTTGGATCGCAAGAACAATTATTGTTACATTCATACAAAACATGACAGGATTTGAACCTCAAATCATTATATAACTTCAAGCTACATTTGCACTTAAGCATTTTTTCGCAATTCTTTGAACACGAACAATTTGAATTTGGAATATTTGTTTCATAAATTTTATAATCAAACTTATATTTAGATATATATTTTATTGGATTAGGAACCATTAGATCCATATAGTTTTGAACAGTAATTTTTTCATTCAAATTTTTAATATTTATATTTATACTGTTTTCCCAATTTCTGCGAATTAATAAAATATATAAGTTATATTAAAATAAAAATTTTTTTTCTTAACTTAATTTCCGACTTAGTTGTTTTTAATTGATCAAAATATTTGAAGAATACTTTTAATGAACCAAAAGTTTTTTCAATATTAAGTTCTGAAACTAAATGGTGAAGAAATATTTGTGATGGAATTTTATAATTAGAATCATTGATGGAAAATTGATTAAATGAGTTATATGTTAATTTTAGTTTAGATTTAAACGTTTTAATAGTTTTTAAAGATATATCCCATTCTGTTGGTTTGTTTAGTTCTAATACCATTTCTATGTAACATTTGTTTATAGAGCATTCATAAATAGATGACTTTAGTTTAATGAAATCATCTTTTGTATAATAAAATTTTTTTCTTTTATATAGTTTTGTAATATGTAGTTAAAATCGATTGACACTCTATAATATCGCATAATCTTTGCCATGTATTGAATTTATTAGCATATTTATACCAATTAATACGAAACAATAATGTCATATCTAGATCAAACCTTGAAGATATTATGTATTCCGGTATATATAAGTTTTTTAACAACTTCCAATTTTGATTTGAATTTGATATAGTTTTTATGATTGAGGTATTCAATCTTTGATGTATAATTGTATTAATATTGCCTAAAAAGGATTATTGTTTCATTAAAGCTTTTTTTAAACAAAATTATTGGAATTATAAAAAATTGTAAATACATACCATTTCTATAATACTTCGACGTTTGGTTCTTTTTTTTTCAGTATAAATAAATTTTTATTTAAATTTTGTTGCTTTTGAGAATATTTACTCTTTAATGAAACATTTGCATAGTTATGTTCAATTGAGATAAGATTTTGTAATTTAATCATTTTAAAATTAAACAAATGTATAAATCATAAATATCTATAATACTTTTAAAGCAAATTTTATATCTGGATAGAAAAAACATTTTATAGCAAAAAAATGATCTTCAATTTATTAAATAAACCAATAGGAAATTTACAAAAAATTTAAATATAACTCAACCATATCCTGATTTATTCACTCTTTAACTACATAATTTCATTTTAATTAAAATTAAATTAATTATTTCTTATATAAGCTATAAAGTTATTATTATTTTTTGTGAAAATAAAATTTATATAATCTAATTTAAACAAATTTGAACTATTATAAATATGTAGTTGAATCAATAAAGCTATATACAGTGCATTTAATCTTACATCTTTAAATTTTTATAAATCTTTTTCTAATTATTGTAATTTTAAATTATTTATTTAATAAAACAACGTATAAAATATTAATTTATATTATTTACAATGATGAACCTACAAATTTATTATTTGTAGCCAAGATATTTGTATAAATGTTTATATAGGGTTTTAAACAAGATTTTTAATAAAATGAACCTATATCATCAAGATAGAATCTTTAGAAATATAATGGTTGTAATAAATTTATATAGACCAATGAAAATATATTGTTTGATTTTGCGTAGAAATAAAATAATTACTCAATATTTATTGTTTAAAACATTAAATATTTTCTTCTGATAACAAAACTACAAATAATGGAAAATGTTGAACAACAAAACGCTTATAACTCTGAGTAAGTAATTTTTTCTAAATTATTTTTTTCTAAAATATTATTATTATTTATATAGAAGAAGCAATTTAAGTTTATCTGGATTCATTATTCAAAAGAAGCACTGTAAAGCTTGTAGAATACATGGCAAAATTGTTCTATATAAAAATCATAAAAATAAATGTCAGTTTAAAACTTGCCTCTGTGAACCTTGTAACGACTTGAAAAGATTTCGTAAACTATGCAGAGTTAGATCGTATTCTAATAACGACTCAATATCCTCATATATTAATTTAGAACAAATAACGAAAAATGCTTGCGAAGACCAAACTGTTCCAACTGAGCATTGTTCAATTGAAACTAAAGAACAACAATGTCATCAATATAATCCCAATTTAAAAAGTATTGACCAAAATAACGAATCAATGGTTATATGTGAACCAGATGTCAATACTTATCAATATACAAAAGAAACAAATAATAATTTAAAACCCATTACATGTGAAAAAGAATCAAATTTGTCATTTAGTCAGTTTGATATTAAAACATTAATAACATATGTATACAATATGAATGAATCATTAAAAACAATGATTAATTTATTTCCAGTTCATCATAATACTCAAGTGTATTTAACAGAAGGTAAAGATTATGGAAAATTAAAATGAAAAAATTATATTTTAATTTTATTTAATAGAAACGCACAACTTAGAGAATCAAAATTCAATAGAAGTAGCAACAAATGCCAATAACAACATTTTAGGTTTAAATAAAAATTTTAATGATATAATTTTTACAACCAAATTCATTTTCAGATATTTTAGATGAAAATCAAGTAAATAAATTTTCTTTTATACGTCATCTCAACACAACATATAATTAAAAATTGGAATATTTATCATCGAAAAAATTATAAAATATAGACTAAATTTCTTAAACTATTACTTTATTCTAAACCTATTTGTAATCTTTAATATATTTAAATTTAAAAAATATATCAGTTTTAATATATAAATAAATATTGAGTTTTAACAAACAAATATATTGTTTAATCAATTTATTTTCAAATTTTTTTGGAAGAATAAAAAGAATTGTTTAATAATTACAACCACAATTTATTTAAAATAATCGTAAAAACTTGTAGTACATATATTTTTATCAACTAATGTATTGTTTTTAAATATTTCTTCAGTTTTAGCGCCATTCTTTACAAGATATTTTTGTTTTAGTTTATTTCCATATTCATCAAAAATTATGGTTTCACAATATTCAAAATTATTATTATTAATATTATCCATTTTACTATTTGAATAAGAATAGCTATCAATGAATGCATTTTCAAATATATTTTTTAATAATTGCCTATCAGTATGAATGTCATTAAAATTATAATTATTTGATACTGTTAGTGCATTTAGTTTTAAGTTATCATCATATATCTTCCTTAGTTTATAGTCTGATAATGTAGAATATGCCTCTGATATATCTTTAAATTTTTTTTCAGCAGATATTTTATTATTTAAATTTTTGTCTGGATGCCACATTTTCGCTAATTTCCTATACGAAGATTTAATAGATTCAAAATTTGATGATTGATCAACATTTAGGATCTCATAATAATTCTTCATAATTAATAACTGTATTTCTTTTTTATAAACATTATTATTTTTTTCTATACTCTTTTATATATATTTTATTTTATTTTTTAAAACAATAAAACAAGTACATAATCCTAAAACATTTATACTTTTTTTTATAAACTTTATTTAATTTAAATTTTTAAACAGAAATAAATAATAAGTTTTTTTTATAAATTATTATTTATGATTATTTAAAAATCATAATCATGTTATTTGTTTATGATAAAACAAATATAATCTATAATTTATTTTAATTGTAACATATTTTTAAAAATCTTCTGAAAAATTTCTTTATATTATTTAACTAATATATAACAATTATAGATTATTTAATTAATTTAATATAATAATCAATAAAGCAAACTCATTGAGTTTTTAAATTTAAGAAATATCCTTTAAAACAGAAAAAAAATTAGAAGACTGGCGTTAGTTAATATGCTGACATCGACTTACTATTTTAAAATAAACAATTTCAGATTTATTTTAAGTTTATAAAATCTTGTTTATTTATTATTAATTATAATATTTTCTAGGGAATTGTTTTGACCTGTATGTGAATGTATAAAATGGAAACTTATTATTTTTGTGGCAAGATTATTTACATGATAACGGGAAAACTATTAATTTATTAATAAAAATAATTTAAAAAATTGTATTATTTTAAGATCATTGTTACGAATAATTAAATAATTATGCGCATTTATTCAAATTTTTAAATTTTTCAAAAATTTAATAAAGCAATTTCCCCTTAATTTTATGATATATTTACAAAAATTAATTAACATAAAAATTTATTTGAAATTATAACTTTTATAATTTCAAATAATTGTAAAAATCAAATTTAAATAGTTTAGATATTTATTTATAAATTATTAAGTTCCTTTTTAAGTTGATTAATTGAAATTCTATTATACCATATATAAGCGAGACACTTTTCAACAAGTATTTTAACTTTTTCATTTTGCAAATATATTTTATTTTGATGATTTATTTCCTTAAATTCTAAAATCCATCTAAAATCACTTTTTCCATTCAGCAAATAAAATAAAATTAAACCTAAACTCCATACAGTTGTTGCATTTGAAAAATAAGTATTGCAAGTTAATGGTAGATCTGAACATGTAGATAAGTTCAACTCAGGACATAAAAAATCAAAGTATCCTAGATTATTAATAAATTGTTGTTTATAAACATCACATTTTGAAAATCCAATTAAATAGCATTTTTCATTTTTCAGATTAATTAATATATTTTCAATAGAGATATTTTTATGAATAATATTATTTTTTTTACAATTATTTACAATTTTAAATATTCTTTTAAAAATATTAATTCTACTTTTATCATTAAAAATTATACAATTTGTCTTTATGGTTAAATATTCTTTTAATGAAATTAAATGTTTATTTTTTATAAATAAAATAAAATAATAATCATTATAATAACCATAAGAATGAAATTTTAAAACACCGTCTATATTATAAAGTTTTTTGTATGCAAATATTTCTGCAATATCTATTCCTATAAAAGTCGATAATTCGTTTTTAACAACTTTTAATATGACATTAGTTTCTGTATATTTTTCAATTGCATTATAAATTCGAAAGTCAACCTTATTTATTAAATTTATAGATTGTAACTTTGTATTAATTAAATGTTTATACACTAATCTGTTCATTTTCTATGTTTTAAGTGAATAAATTAATTATAATTTCAAAATTTATACTTAATATGATAAATTGTTATCTGCTAATGTTTATATTAGAATAATTATTTAAAATAAATTCGAAGCTTTTATTTATAATTAATTTAATATACGGATAATCATTATTAACAATTATAAAATTTATATTAAAAAATAAATGCATTTAAATACATAAGAGTTATTTTTAATGTTTAATATAAATAAAGTTTCGTTTTTATTAGTTAAATAATATTATCATTGTTTATATTTTTACACAATTTTAAAAATATTTTTATTTTGATTTTCTTTTGGATGAAAATTATTAATATGATCTTCTAAAAATATTGGAAGTGTAAAACAAAGTAAACATTCGGAACAACGATATGAATTTTGATTTGAGTGAAACTAAGGAAAAAAATGTTAATATCATAAAATGTTACAATTATTTTATACCTGATATATATGGTCGTATATTAGTTCTTTAGTGTAATAAGTAAGACAAACAGGACATTTGTATGTTTTTTGATTATGAGATGAATAATAATCAGTGGGCAACTTGGCTTCACCATGGCTCATGCTGTCATTAATTAAATGTATGATGAATGAAACATCTGAATAAGTTCTATAATTGCAATTTTCACAATAATAAATTTTCAATTTTTCACTAGTACTTGAAATTAAGTATTTTTTAATTATTTGATTCCTTAAGCATTGATTAACAAACATTTCTTTAGATAACGAGTCCCTGAGATGTTTATTTTGATTATTTTTATTATTTAATTCATTTTTTAAAGAATTATATTTTTCGCAAAATATTTTGGATAGATTAATTAATTCGTTCACTGATACTAATTCGCATTGTTGAGAACCTTCTTCTTTTTCTGAAAATAACTCTATTTCATTACAATTATTTATTTTATTGTCTTTTGATTTTTCTAGTATTTTAGTTGTATTTAAATTATTATCACAAATTAATTTTTGTAAAATTTTTGTCAATCGAGTTTGTTCTTTATTAGATATATTTTTCCTTTCGAAATCTGATATTTTTTGTTGAGACAAATTTATTTTGTATTTTTTTTTAAGAATTTTCTGAACTTTAAGTTGTGAGTAATCTATAAAAAAATAATATTATTTTAACAATTGTTAAAAGAATTATTACTTACTATTTTTTCTTCGAAACTCCTTAAAACATTTTATAAATTTGTCTATTTCTTCTATTGAAGTCATGGCAGATTTGCATTTATAAGGTTAAATGCTTTTAAATAATAAAAATTAACATATAGGTAACTATAAATAATTTTTATTTAATTTAAGAAACTTTTTATTATTTGTTTCAACATATAAAATAATTCAAATAAAACATTTAAATAAAAATTGATTTCATTTTTTATTCTTTTGCACTATTAATAAATTTGATTAATAAAAGTATACATTATGAAATTTAAGTCAAAAAAAAACAAAAAGAACTTAAAGTAAATTTGATTAATAAAGTTAAAATGTTTAATAAAGTTAGTATAGTAAATTTCTAAAGTATATTTAGTGATGGCAAATATACGTTTTAGTGTATAAATACATGACGTATTATACGTGAATTTATACGTATTTATACGTAT
>JAQGAW010000910.1:0-22955 GCA_034698025.1 Phthiracarus crinitus
AGTGAATCGATTCCAAAAATTTGTTGTATCAATACTATCAATATTTGAAATTCCAGAAACTGATAGATTTTTAAAAAGCGTTTTGAACGACGAATGAATTGGCTTTAAATCATTAATTTGTGTGTCATATATGATATACTCTCGAAAAGGTTTGCAATGATAAAGGCATTGAATCACAGCATTCATATAACTTGTGTATCGATTTGTATTATATAATCCAATTTTGATATCATTGTATGTCCGATCGTATTCACCACTAAAATTCGTCTGTATTTCAGATATGCTTTTTATTTTCTCATAGAAAATTAAATCAATTGTTTCATTTTTGCGAAAATCACTCGATTGTGGCATTACATCATTCATTTCATAAGATTGCATATCACTCATTAGCCACCATTTATTATCATCACATCTCACGCATACAAATCCATGATTCGCTATCTCTTCCTTTCGATTGTCAACGTGTACTGTAATTGCCATACAATGGTATATATCGCCACAAACTATTAATTTTTCGTCAATATGTTGGGTTAACTTCCGAAATTGAGATTTTGCCAGATTATTAGGTTGAGTTGCGTCCCTTTTATAAAAAGTAAGCATAAATATCAATATATTACTGGCGCGAGTAATCGTTCCTTTATACCAATACATATCATTGACATAATATGGACACGAATGGCAAACCTTTGAGTATTGACCATACTCTGGAGGTATCGGCCCTTTATAGTAATCGATTATCGATTGAAGCGAATTAAAAACCGGATTCTTTGACTCTAATATATCTAATCCTAATTCAATGTATATGTTATGCCCAAATGATAATAAATTTTTATGGCCATATTTGC
Organism: Phthiracarus crinitus; assembly: GCA_034698025.1. Taxonomy (NCBI): domain Eukaryota; kingdom Metazoa; phylum Arthropoda; class Arachnida; order Sarcoptiformes; family Phthiracaridae; genus Phthiracarus; species Phthiracarus crinitus. The sequence continues at coordinate 846 of JAQGAW010000910.1, forward strand.
ATCTTTCGCTTACCATTTCTTGAACTGTGAACATATTATAAACACTTGTATTATGCTTTTTAATGATGAATTGCATCCACGCATCACTCGATGACATGTCTTCTCTACCGAGCATTACATTCGCATAATTTTTTTGGGTGTTATCTTCATTCACAGCTAATCGATATGAACCAGTTTGTTGTCTAAACTCTTCGATTTCTGAATATAACTGTTCGATAATTTGAGTGCAAACGCAAAGCGGATCTTCTTCTTTGCCTATCGCTGCGTATAAACCATAAAATAGGAAATGCCAATACTTTACTGCTTTAGTATTGCTTTGTTTCATAGCAGTAAACAGATATTTTAAATGCTTGTGAAAATTGCCCACATTTTCATCGCAGTCCAAAATATATGTGCGGAATATTCTGCAATGATATAACGCTTGAATTGCTGTATTCATGTAACAAATCCCATATATATTTACTAATGGTTGTATTGCTAGGAATTCTTTTCTTTCTTCATTGAGATCTATAGTTGTATAGTATACCGATCTATAACTCGGATAAGATTCGCGTAACATATGTTGAGATTGAAGTGGTTCTGCTGGCACTCGTAATGGAGGTATAATTGGATCCACTTCTGAATAATCTTCCGATTCAACTATTTTGTAGAATAAAACATGAACTGAATGTAATTGAGTCAAAGATCGCATTTCAATTACATGTCTTCCTTTAAAACAAAACCAAGTGCTGTCGTGTTTGGCGTAACAACAGTAGATTTTTTCATCAGTTAAGTAACAAATGCACGCAAACAGTGTATACTCTACTTCTTGTATTAGCACTACATTTTCCATATGAGTCCAATTTGGATGCGGATAAAGACAAAAGATTAAGACTTGAGCGTTCCTCCACTCAACTATTTCACTCGTTTCTTCCGAACAGAATTGGCATTTACCGAATCCCATAAACTCTTTTGTCGTTTCGTAATTGTCATTCGCATATTTATCGAGTTCTCGTTGAACACTAAATGGTTCTTTGATGTAAAGATTAGTGGTATATATATCTCCGCTCATAAATACTTTATCGAATTGAGCACACCTTTCATTTGTGCATTTAACGCAATAACGACTGGAAAAATATTCAGCCGCATCTGGATATACGATTTGTGGCATTTGATTATAATGTTGATAACTATTACTTATGGTTCGTAACAACTTTTCCAAAACAAAACCCAAATTTTGCTCTTTAAATAATTCGTTAAATATAGGGTCCACTAAGTTTACAATGCCTTTCGGTATGACAAACATCTCTTTACCGGTAACCATATGTTTGAATAGATGGCATATATTTCTATATATGATTAGAGATGGATAGAAATTTCCGATTAATATGATATTAACTCTGAACTCTTCGCACGCGAATAATGCGTGAAGAATTGCGCTCAAATAACTATTGCAACAAACGATATCAATACCAGTCATAACTCGTATTCCAAACCTTTCAATCATTGTTAACCTGTTCTCCTTCAATAGATTATCACTCATTTTTTACCATTTAAAGTTCATTTGACCAAATATTAAATTGAATCGAAATTATTTTCGTTTTAATAATTTTTATTAATGTTATTTTTTAATAAAATTAACATTGTTTGAACAATTATTGCGAAATTTATAGAAGAAATTTATTGTTTTTTAAAATATTATTATTGGCGTTAAACAATATTTATTGGCGTTTTATTTTATTTCAAACTTCTATTTAACACATTTATTAAAATCAGATGTTTATTTTGATTTCATTTAAATATTGTTTACGGTTAATATAAGTACTCTTAAACCGATTACACGAAATTAATCCAATAAATTGAATATTATAATAACAACAATTTATATTTATCCCTCAAACTTATAACTTTTCATAGAATAGCATATAAACATTATTCACTTTACTTAAATTTTTGTTGGGCGTAACAGTAAGATCATCGAAACAATGCAAACCATCATCACATTCGGCAAACGCGTAATAATGATATGTTCGAACTGTGGATCCATCGCAACAAATACACGCACGAAATGAAAATGTTTGTTCACCGACTTCTATGCGTTCACTTATCCGTATAAACGTTTCTAATCTAATAATACTCCCAACAGTCTTATCGAACACAAAATTCTTTAACAGAATGACTAAAATGTTTGGTAAACGCGAAACAGACTCAATGTTTAATGCATAATATCCGCAATGATCGCATTGGAGTTTCTTATTAATTGAATTCAATTTCGTTAGATATGTAATCAAAAGAGATTGAATGCTTTGCTTATGAGTTTGATTCGTATCGATTGTGAGCTCAATTATATATTGGAGTTTGTAATTAGTTTTGTTATGCATCGCTGTTTTTTTACAGTAAACCGTTTTCTGGAAAATCAAACCAAACATATTAACGACATGTAAGTTCGCATTATTGCTGAACAAATTCCAACCCAATGGAGTAAAATAGGTTTTTCTATTCCACGCGTCGTCCAATAATCTTTCGATTTCAAGCGATGATTCGGTCCATTCAAGTTTATGATCAATTTCTTCGATCAGATCTTTTATAATTACCGATAGTAAAAGTTTTGGGTCATATTCGCGAGATTCGGAAAAGTTTTCGTGCTTTTGAGTGAATACTTCCCAGAAATCTTTTGAGTTATTATCAAAAATATTAGTAACCGAGAGTTTTACGAAAAACGATTTCAATTGTGAATGAGTTTGCAATAAATTTCCATTATTTTGTTGGTCATAAATAATATACTTTCGAAACTCTAAACAATGGTACAAACACTGAAGCACAGCATTCATATAACTAGACTTACCGTTCCAGTTATCTAATCCTACTTTTGATGCCTGCATTGTTAACGATTTGATTGACGACTTCAGTAAAGATAAATCGCCACTAATTCTAGCATTTGGTTTCATTCCACTCATAGATTTTATTTTCTGGTAAAATATCAGTTCGAATGTCTGATTTTTTGGAAGCCAATTCGATTGTGGCATTTGTTCTCCAATTGGCTGGACGTAAGTATCATTTAATTGATACCAAATATTATCATCACATCGCGCCACTGTATACGTGTGATCACTAAATTTAGTGCCGGTATTGTCTACTGACACACACATCGCTAAACACCAATACGTTTGTCCGCAAACAATCAAATGTTCATCAATTTTTATCATTAGCTTTCTATGAATCAATGTGTTTTTAGCACTCATTTCGTTAGTTTGGAATATAAAAACTAACATATCTGACGCTCGAGTTATGCTTACATATCTGTATCGATACAGTTCTTTGACACCATCTGGACATCGATTGCAAACGCCTTCATTTGGTTGCATATATTGCGGTCCTTTATAAAAATCGATTATCTTTTGAAGCGAATCGAATGCCGGATTCGCTGATATGTGTAGTTCTATGTACGACCAGATTTGATGGGAAAATAATAGCGCTCTTTTGTGGCCATATCTACACCTTTGAGAATTCATTTGTTGAATTGCGAACATATTATATAAATAATTATTATTCTTTTGTATGATTAACTGCGCCCACGCGTCGTTCGATGACATGTCTTCTCTACCGATCAAAACCTTCGAATAATCGGGTGTTATTACTTTTTCAGTGATTTGTTCCATATTTCCGAAATTATACTTCCATTCTTCGCTCCTAAACTTTTCCATTTCAATGTACAAAACTTGGAAAAGTTGCTTAAAAAATAAAAAATTATGCTTCGCTGCCACTATTCTGTTAGAGTTAAATAAGTGATACAATCTTTGATGCCATACGTTCATTAATCCACAATCGTTTCGGTACATCGCTGTGAACAGGTATTTCAAGTGCATGTGAAACTCACCCACATTTTTGTCGCATTCCAATACATATTTACGAAATAGTGTGCAATGATATACAGCCTGAAGCAATGAATTCATGAAACAAATGCCGAATTCATTCTTAAATTCATGGCTTGCCGTGAAATCACTTTTATCTGTAAACAGTTCTTCGTCGGTATATGTCGATGATTTAAAACTTGGTTGCGTTTCATACAAATTTGTGATTTCCATCAATTGTGTTGACGAAAATTCTTCTAATGGCGGAACAATTCTATCGACTTCTGCGATATAACTCGAGTAATCGATTGGTACCACCTTTTTGTAAAATAAAAGGTGAACATTAAGCAATTTAGTCAATGATGGCATTTCATTAACAACTCTACCCCTGAAACAGCACCACATTTCGATCATTTTCGCGTAACAGATGTAGATTTTTTCATTGGTGTCATAACATATGCACGCAAATAACGAATACTCTTCACTCTGCACTGTCAGTGTGTTTTCGACTTCGATGTTATTATCTTCGGGCCAAATATGTAGAATTAAAGCGTTTGGTTTACACCATCGAAGTTCAACCCATTTTTCGTTACAGTTTTTGCATCCAATAAGTGTTCGATGAGGATATACTTCTGGTACTTTGTCTATCTCTTGCTGTATACTAAATGGTTCAGTAATGGTAATACGTTTAGAAAATAGATTGCGTTTCGAAATTCTTTCGCGGATTTGCGCACAATTCTTATTAATGCATTTCGATTGGAAATCACCAAAAAATACGTTTGTCACGCATGGATACGCATTTAAGTGTTGTATTTGACTGTTCCTCAAATAATATTGATAACTATTGCGAAGATTATTCAACATGTTTTCTAAAATAATTCGTGGTTTTTGTTCAATAAACGGATTGTGAAAGCTATGCGGCAAACTGTCAATAATACCTCGCGGTATAAGAAACGCTTCTTTTCCAATAACCATATGTTTGAATAGTAAACAGTAATTATAGTGTACGTTAAAACCTGGTCTATAGTGATGACCGATTAGTATGATTTTAATGCGGAACTCTTCGCACGCGAATAATGCCTGAAGTATTGCACTCAAATAACTGTTTCGACACGTAATCTCAATGCCAGATCCAACTCTTATTCCAAACGCTTTATTCATTGTCGATCTGTTCTCTTTCAATAGATTATCACTCATTTTCTATTGTGAATTCTTATTTTGATCTCTTCTTAAATTCAATTGAAATATTTTTGATTTTTTGTTTTAAAAATGTTATTTTATGTTATTTTCTAATAAACAATTTAAAATTTTCTTTTCATTTCCTATTGTTTTAAATATTTTAATTTCTTATAATTTTTATTGTTTTGTTTATCATATATATTCGTATGTTTCAGTAGTTTTATATTAAGCTCAACAATATAACTATAATATAAATTTTCACTATTTAACGCTCTATTGATTTAAACGCTGTTTGTTTAATAATGATACCAATTATACAGGGCTCTAAACCTATTTAATATAAATAAGGCCAACCAAATTCGGGTTCACCCGAATCGCTATTGTTTATATAAACCTTCAGGACACTTATATAAATGGTTTATATGATAAATCAAGTAATTTAAACCTAACATATTTTGCCCGAATCCACTGAATTTTCACTGTTAGCCCGAATTATCCAGAACTATAAATTTCTTTAAAAAATACCAATATTTTTTGTGAAAATTTGAGGCATGATCTGAATTGAAAAACTATCTATTAAAATAGAAGTGTTTTTGTGACCCCTTCTTTTGGTCATTATATAATTTATAATAGTATAGTATACGGTAGAATGAATGGCAACGATCACTCACTTTGTACTAGAGTGCGAAACGGGCGCCCGATTTTTCGGGCCCCCGACAGAAATTGTCGGGCTTTGTCGGGTTCGGGCCTTTAGTTTTAAAATTCTTTTCGGGCCGGGCTTTCGATTTAAATTAATAAAGCCCGAAAAAAATTTAAATATAAAATTTATTGGAATAATATTTACAAACAGGGAAATTTTGTTATAAATTATATTTATTTAACATCATAAATAAAAATTTTTAATGCTAAAAATAATCATTATTTATGCATTCATTGTTTTTTAGAAACTTAAATATTATTTATTATTATTTTTATAAGTTTAGTGTTCTGATATGAGATCGGGCCGGGTCGGGCTTTTCGAATTTGAATTTGTCGGACTTTTTTCGGGTTCGGTCCTACGCCTATCGGGCCTACATCGGGCTCGGGCCTTAAAATTTTCATGATTTCGCAGTCTACTCATGCAAAATTTTCATGTTGCAATCAATTACTCTACAAATGAATCAAATAATTTTATGTATTTATATAAAATAGTTTAATAATCCCAATTCATTCTATAGTATAATTTAAATGATTATTCAAAAGTATTCTTCATTTCTCCAGATTAGGTGTCGCTTAAACCTAAAACTTTTCATAAAACAGAATATAAGCATTCGGTTGATCCAAATCACTGAGAGTAACACAAGTGTCATCGAAACGATACAATCCATTATCACAATTGACAAAACAGAAATAATGAAATGATTGCCGATTTGTTTCATTGCAACAAATACACGCACGGAATGAAAACTGTTCGCCGTTTATTACAACGTATTCATCAATAGTTATATGTTCTTCTAATTTAATAAATCTTCCAACACGTCTGTCACGAATTATGATTTTTAATTGAATAATCAATATGTTTGGTGAACGCATTATAGTTATAAAGTTTATGGCTTCGCTTTCACATTCACTACATTTAACTGTTTTGTACTGTAAATCCATGAGATATGCGTTAATAAGTGATTGTATGCTTTGATCTATATTTGGATCATTATTAAACCCGATTTCAATTAAATATTGAGGTTTGTAACGCATTGTTTTATGTAAACCTTTTTTGCAATAAATATTTTGTTGATATATTATCGCAAACATATTAACGATATGTAAGTTTGCATTATTAGTGAATGAATTCCAAGCCAATGGTGTACTGATTCCTCTATTCTTCGCTTCATCTAATATTGTCTCGATTTCCAAATTATTATTTTCATCAAATGAATCATTACTTTCTTTAATCAGATCTTTAATAACAACCAATAAAAATATTTTAGGATCATATTCGTCACGAACTTTTGAGATATTTCTATGCTTTTCAATAAATGTTATCCAGAAATAAATGGGATCAATGCTATCGAGATTAGTAACTGATAGGTTAACGAATAATAATCTTAATTGAAAATGAATTGTTTTGTGGTCTGAATTAATCTGTTGATCATAAATAATATACTTTCTGAAATCTATACAATGATACAGACACTGAAGAACACAAATTCCATAACTTTTATTATAATTTGCGTTCATTAATCCAACTCTTGATGCCTGTAATGATAATTGTTTGATCGGTGAATGTGATGACATTTGTATTTGGTTTTCATGAATTTGAATATCCTCTAACATTATCAGTGGCACCACATGTTCTCTCCAATCATTTGGTTCTCTAGTGTTTTGTTGCTTTTCATAGAAATTATTTATACTCTCGTAAAAAACCATTTCAATCGTTTCATTATGTCTAAGATGTTTGCTTTGAGGCATTAAATTTCCAATCAAACTGACCTCATTATCATCAAATAACCACCAATTATTATCATCACATCTCGCATACGTTACATTATGATTATCCACTCTATATTTATATATTGAATTATCTATGGAAGTGCTGAACGCCACGCAACGATATTTTTGGCCGCAAACTATAAGATATTCATTGACAACTATACGTAACTTAATAACTATTGAATCATTGCTATCATTATACTCATTATCGCTCTCATTACTATAATCACTATCATCACTAAAATCACTGAACGAACTATTTTCAGTATTGTCATCATAATCCAAATATTCAAATTCAAATACCAATATATCTGACGCGTGAGTAATACTTGCGGTGTGATATGAATACAATTGGTTATCGTTGATACCATATGGACATCGATTACATTGGTTACTGTATATATTCTGTGGAGCTCTATAAACATCGATTATTTTCTGAAGCGAATCAAACTGAGCATAACTCGAAACTTTTGTCGAAATTGTAATGAGAAAAAAGTGTTTAAAATTTAAATAATTTTTATGGCCATATCTACATCTTTCGGAACACATTATTTGAGTTGTGAACATATTATAAATATTACTATTATCTTTTTCAATCATAAACCGCATCCACGCATCACTGGATGACATATCTTCTCTACCAATCAGTACATTAGAGTAATCAATATCATCGGCATTTGTAGTGAATTGTTCGCTATTGTCATATATTCTCATACCATGTTTGCGTCTAAACTCTACAATTTCTTTGTGCAACTTTTCAATAATATATTGATAATATTCTACCTGATCGTAAGTGATTTCATTGATAGCATTAAGATAATGATAAAACCATTCGTGCCAGTAATCCACTAATAAACGATCCGTTTGTTTCATAGCTTTGAACAGGTTTTTCAAATACGTGTGATAATCACCCAAATTATCATAACAATCCATTAAGTATTTGCGAAATAGTCTGCAGTGATATAATGCTTGAAGTGAGGCATTCATAAAGCAAATGCCAAATCGATTTTTAAGTGCATGATTAGCTGTTGAATAATGTATATCTGTTCTCATATCATCAATGGTATACTTTACTGATTTGAAATTTGGTTGCATTTCATACAAAATTAAATTTTCCAGTTCTATTGGCAATTCTAATGGCGGTATTATTCCTAATGAATCGATTTCATTGATATATTTTTGGTATTCATGTGATACGGAATGCTTTTTATAAAATAGAAGCCAAACATTACTCAATTGAGTCAATGAAGGCATTTCATACGCGTCTCTTCCTTTATAACGACACCATATTTCTTCAAGTTTTGCATAGCAAGTGTAGATTTTTTCCTCTGTTTCGTAACAAATGCACGAAAATAACGAATAAATTGTTTTATCCGCAACGAGTTTACTAACAATGTTCACCATATTTCGTTGCGGCCAAACAGATAGTATTAACGCTTTTGGTTTCAACCATTTATACTCTACCCGTCGATTACAGTCCGGACACTGATCGACATTCAAATAATATTTTTCCAAAAATTTATTGAACTCATGCTGAATATCTATTGGCGCTTCGTTTGAAACGTAAATCTTTGTGGTCCATATAATATCTGTGATTATATTTTCTCCAACTCTAGTATTTATAGTTATAATTTGCCTGTATTTCGTACATTTCCTATTTCGGCAGTAATATCTAAAATGTGCCATAAAAACTTGTGCTGCACATGGATATTGGTGTTGAATTGGTTGATAACTCAGATCAAACGCATTAATATAACTATTTTAAATCGATTGCAATAAACTCTTTAAAACATCATTTGGGTCGTACTGTACGGAAATGTGGTCAAACCTACGACTCAAATAGCATATGATATCATTTGGTATAAGAAACACTTCTTTCCCAATAGTCATATGTTTAAACAGATGGGAAATACTTGCGTGTATCTTAAGATCTCGATTGTAGTGACCAATTAGTATGATCTTAATCCTAAACTCTTCGCACCCGAATAATGCTTGAAGTATTGCACTCAAAGCACTTGTCGTTCCAGACATGACGTCAATACCAGTTCCAACGCGTATCCCAAATGTTTCATACATTCTTAATCTATTCTTCATCACTAATTTATCACTCATTTTCAGCTAAATTATTCTAATATTTTTATTACCAATTTATTTAAAAAGAAAATGCATTCTTTTTTTATTTAAACAAACCATAATATAATGTTTGATTAATTTTTGTAAAAAATTCAATTTATATTTGCCGTTGATATCAATTTATTTAATTAATTCTCAAATTAATTATTTAAACATTGTTAAGAAAAATATTATAAATAGTTTATGATATATTAATTTAAATTGCGATTTATTACTAATAAATTATAATACATTTTACAACAATGCTATGGTTTAATACAAAACTTCTAAAATTTTATAGATTATTGCAATAATTAGAACAATTAGAACAGATTATAGAAAACACTGCTTATGTAATTCTTATACAAAAAAATAGATATCAACTAAAGTTTGAAAATCTTTATATTTCCGATTATTTTGTAAAATTTCGAAACACCGCATAATCTATCATTCATTAGATTTAACATTGCATTTCACTGATATTAATGTTTCGCCCGAAATACTGTATTTAACGCAAAAATTTTTTAAAATCAAAATAGATCTAATGTTTTCTGGAATATTTGATACAAAAGTTTGTATATTTAATAAATAGTTTTATTGAAATTAATAATCTAAATAATAATTCAAATGATTGTTGAATCACAACAACCGAATGATAGGTAAAACCTAATACTTTTCATAAAACATCACATAAACATTCTCCAAATTCCATAATTGATTTGGTATGACATGAATCGGTTTGGCATCGATGTCATCGAAGCAATACAACCCATCATCACATTTTACATATGCTTTATAATGAGATGATTGCTGTGTGAATCCTTCGCAACAAATACACGCACGAAATGAAAACCTTTCGCTGTTTACGACAATCGTTTCATCGAATACCGTAATCCGTTCTAATCTATTAATTCTGCCAATATTTCTATCGAACTTAAAGATATTCATTACAAGAATCAATATGTTTGGCAAATTAGAAATAGTTCGATGTATAACCGCTTCGGAATCGATTCCACAATATTTACAAACACTTGGTTTTTCGTTCGACAAATTCATCACAAGATTTGAAGTAACAATCGATTGAACGCTTGATATTAATTGTGGAGTTTCTGTGGGTTCGAGTAAAAGAAAGTATTCCACACATTCGACGTTATTGTTATGCAAACCAGTTCTGCAATATGTTGTTTCGTCGTATGAAACACAAATCATATTAAATATGTCGGCTCTGATCATATCATTACATTCCCTCAATAAATCGTTAAGAATAAACAATAAAACCATTTTTGGGTCATATTCTCTATTTTTGTTCGCAATTTTTGGATGGGTTTTGGCGAATGCATTCCAGAAATCTGTAGTATCGATATGTATAAGATTTGTGACAGTAATGCTGACGAATAGCCTTTTCAATAATGAATGCGTTTGTTGTGGATTACCAGTAACTTCTTGATCGAAAATGATATACTTTCGAAACGGATAACAATGATACAGACATTGAAGCATTGCATTCATATAACTAGTCTTACCTCTAATGCTAGACAATCCAACTTTCGATGCTTCTAATGATAATGGTTTCGATGGCGTATCTGTACTCAACTGCAAATCAGTTTCATTGATACCGATATCCTTCAAGTTTGCGGTTATGTTTGGCTCAATTCTAACGGAATCACTGATTGCAATCATATTGCCTGTTCTTTCGTAAAATACCATAAAAATCGATTCATTATCACGAATGTGTTTCTGTGTCTGCATATTACCTCTGAAAGTGAGCTCAACTTCTTCGTCATCGAATATCCACCACTGATCGTCATCTGCTCGCGCATAAGTGACCGTATGATTGCTGCGAGCAGTTCCGTCCTCTTGTGTTTCATTTCGATTATCGATATGAGTGGTGTATGCCATACATTGGTATCTTTGGTCGCAAACAGTCAAGTATTCATTAACAGTTAGATGTGTATTGAAATAAACCCGATTTCCCGAAACATCATTGTGTTCCTGCAGTAACACAAACACCAATATATCGGATGCGCGAGTAATACTCGAATAATCATATAAATACGTCTCATTCATACCGATTGGACATATAGTGCATGGATTTCCATGGAAATGTGGAGTTTGTACTGGTTGTGGACTTCGATAGAAATCAACAATTGCTTGAAGAGACGGATGAGTATTCGTGACAGTTGTTGAAAGTAACTGAAACGCTGAATGTTGAAACATTAAATAAAATTTGTGCCCAAATCTGCAGCGTTGGGAACGCATTCTTTGAAATATGAACATAATAAACAAATAGCTATTACCGTAATGAACCATTGCTTTCATCCACGCATCGCTGGATGACATGTCGTCTCTTCCGATCAGCTGATTCGCATAGTTTCTGTATTCAATATCGTATTTTTCACTGTCTATGTATATTTTCATGCCTTTTCTTCTTCTAAACCATTTCGATTCTACGAGCATGTGTTCGTGCAATGCTTGGAAAAATGTTGCGGTATTAGTTTTTGTTAGAAATTCGGGAATATTTGTCTTTCTTAGCAAACTTGAAAACTTTGTGTGCCATTGTCTAACTAATACCTGATCGCTAGATTTCATGGCCGAAAACAGATTCTTTAAGTTCATGTGATAATCACCCAAATCTTCATAGCAATCCAATATATATTTGCGATACACTCGACAATGATATAACGCCTGAAGTATTGCGTTCACAAAACAATCGCCATATTTATTCTCTAATGCCTGCTTTTTTAAGTCTTCGACATCCTTTGTTACCAGTTCTGTATTAGTATACATCAGTGGTTGAAATCTTGGGTTTAGTTTATCCATTTTTAACTTTTCAACGTTTGATGGAAAAACTAATGGCGGCGTAACAGTATCTGCTTTTTCGTTATACGGCTCGTAATCATTTGGTGGTACTTTTTTATAGAATAGAAGCCTAACATTTGTGAATTTTGTTGGCAGTTCATAGATATCATAGACGAATCTGCCTCTAAAACAATACCATCTGTATTCGTGTTTTGCATAACAATAGTGAATTTGCTGTTCAGAATCGTTACAAATACACGCAAATAACGAATACTGTTGATTCTGTACGTCCACAGTATCTTCAATACCAAACTCATTCTTATCGGGCATAACGGATATTATCATAACGTTTGGGTTTATCCGATTAAGTTCAATGACGTCGTGATTGCAGTGAACGCATGGTTGAGCAACATCATCATCCGTATATGTGAACTTCAAATTGTTAATTGCGTTTTGAATATTCATTATTTTATTCCTCCCAATAAAGCTTAGGCGCGCTATAAATTCTTGACCAGTAATACTGGTTCGTTCAGCTCTTGGTTGCCCACAATCACTATTCGCGCATTTGGCTGCATATTCAACGTAACAAACTTGTGTCACACATGGCAATGGTTCAGTTATTTGTGGGTGATTTGTCAAATAATTTTGATAATGAGTTCGAATGGTGTCCAACAAATTTCCTAAAACTGATCTCGCATTTTGTTCATTATTCAGATTATGGAAATTTGCGTGACAAAACTCCATAATTCCATATGGTATGAGAAACGTTTCTTTGCCGATAACCATGTGCTTGAAAAGATGACCGATATTTCTATGTAGATCTAGACCTTGATATTCGTGTCCAATTAATATCATCTTAACTCTAAACTCTTCGCACGCGAATAATGCCTGAAGAATTGCACTCAAATAACTGCTGTGAAGAATAATATCAAGTCCAGGTCCAACTTGTATACCAAACTTATGCCTCATTAATTGTCTATTCTGATTCACCATAATATCACTCATTTTCAACTAATCTTTTGGTGATCTTTGCGATTAAGTTTTATGTGGAATAAAAATTGAAACTTTTCTTTTTTAAATATTTTAATATTAATATTAATTAATAAATATTGTTTAATTAAATTTTTAATACAATAAAATAACGTTCTAATAATATCAATCTTTGAACAATAATACAAATTATAAAATAACTTATATAGCAGTAATGTATTAAAAATTTAATTAAACAATATTTATTAAAAACTAATAAAATTGTTGCTAAAATTGGTGAAGCAAATGGTTATACAATAATATCTAATGCAATACAATACACTCTTAGCTCTATACAAAAAATGTATAAAATTTCTAAGAATATATGAATATATGCATACAAATGATATTTGATTCATAAAATTGAACAATAAATTTAGCATAACGTGATTAATTATTCATTTTAAAAAATTAACGGCTAATTACTAAATACTAATAAAAATAAAAGTTAAACAGTTGACAAAAAAGTAAATCATAGATCAAAATGACATCGATATCATCAAAGCATTATTCGCCCGGAGATGTGATTCAAGTTTGCGAACCATTCGTGCATTCATTGTCATACGAATGTAAATCTAAATATTGTGATTATTGTATGGCAAAGAACCCATCATTGAAAAAGTGCACGGTTTGTGAGAATATGTTTTATTGCGACCGAAAATGTCAATTAAATGACTGGAAGTGTCACAAACTCGAGTGTCGTCTCATAGCAGACAATTCCCAAAAGATTAAAACATTAATGAAAGACTCGAAAAGTAATCAATATTTAGTGCTCTTTCGTTTGAGTCTTCTGTTAAACAAGTATCCAAGTATGGCATTATATTATATTAAATAAATATTTTATTAGTTTTTAATGATAACAGGTTTGGCCACAAAGAAGTATCCGTTGTTTAATGGAACTGAAAGATGTTTTGATGACTTGATAAGACACGAACAAATATTGAAATACTTCTTCGATTACGATCAGAATACCGCTAAATACTTATCACTATTGAACTCATTGGGAATCAAAATCACACCAAAAGAGCTTAAGAGAATATCTGGCAAAATAATGATCAATTCGTTCGGTTTGTTCGAACCAGACATCAATCAGATAGAAATCGGTTGCGGTGTATATATCCCGATATCAGTGTTTAACCACTCGTGCGAACCGAACGCCAATTTTCTTAGTTATGGCAACAAAATAAAGATCAGAGCAATGAAGTCGATTGAACCGAAAGAAGAAATCTTTTTGAGTTATATAGCGGTCGACAGACGAAAAAAAGACAGACAACAACTTCTGTATTCGTCCAAATGTTTTAAATGCCAATGCGTTCGATGCGATTCTGATTGGGATTCAAGTTTTGATTACGACAATATGGAGAGTTTGTGTAAAGAGCAGAACAGGCTATCGATTGAGTTACAAGAGTGTGGAACCAAACGATACTCGAGAAAGTATGAAACGACGTTGAATAGGATACTCGAATTGGGTGAACAGATCATAGCTGTAAAGAAGCCGTTATACCGGTATTATAGCCATAATATCGGTTGCGATATGTTTGTGCATTCATTGAATTTGTTGGACGCTATGAATAGCAGAATCTGTAATCTAAAGCGAGATAAAGTCGAATCGTTTGTTCGCTTAACCGCTGAGTATATAAAGATAACTCATGGCAGTGAACATGATTTGTATAAATCATTCACTGATATCGCTAAAAGTCATCTTATTCGAGTGTAATTATGTATAAATATATTAAAACAACAGAAAAATAAGTAAACTCTTGTGCAATCATTTTGTGATTATTTTCTTAAGCATTCATTCTTATTTGACAATAAAGAGTATATCCATAAAACTAATAGTTGTGTGCATAAGCATATATAGCAGGGTGTCCCTGAGGGGGTGTCTGTGTAGGGTATACACCCCCCATGGAAATCCGAAAAGTTGGACACCCCCCCCCCTAAAATTTTGAAAATTCAAGGACGAAAAAAATTGAAAATTTTGAAAAGTTTATCCACTAAATGAAAAAATTGTCAATCAAAACCGATGAGTTTTTGTGACACCTCAAAATTTTGACAAAAATTTTAAAAAATTATCGTTTAAATTTGTTGAGTTTTTCGAGGGGCGTGGTTTATGCTTTCATCATGAAAAAATTTTGAAAAAAAAATTTTTGAAAAAAAATTTTGGTCCGAAACCAAAATATTGTCCGCTAAATCCGGTGAGTTTTAGACCCCCCCTCGAAATTTGAAAAGTCGAAATGAGACCCCCTCCAGACCATCAGGCAGTGGGACACCCTGTATAATATATAGTACCTATATATGGTATTAGTGTTTATCTTTTAACCTTAACCCAGAAAATGAACCCAGAAAATCGAAATGAAGAATACATTGGAGTTATTATTAATATTTTAATACAATTTATATCTTCAGTTATGAAATATAATTTTAAAAGTTGGAATTTTGATTAAATTTTCTGTTATTTGAGTATTATGTCTTAAAATAGTATAAAAATCAATAACTTTAATTGTATGGCTTAATATTTTCGATTTAAATACTGCATAATCATATTTGATTTCAATACTTAATACATAATTCGCGCTTTAAAGTAGTTTTAAAACTCTTTAATACCAATTAAAATCAAGTTAGTTTTACGCAACGATTTCAATGTGTTATTTTTTGCGTTAAAATATTTTTTCTTAAGTCATCGTGCGTTTAATACTATTTTATTAATAGTTTTATTAAACAATCGTAACGTATAACTCACTTACTAAAGGTACTAAAGGTACCAAAAACTGTTAGTATGACACACGTGTGCGCACAAAAATAAACGAATATTTTTGCCGAAAATTACACAAAATTAATTA
Source organism: Phthiracarus crinitus (assembly GCA_034698025.1). Taxonomy (NCBI): domain Eukaryota; kingdom Metazoa; phylum Arthropoda; class Arachnida; order Sarcoptiformes; family Phthiracaridae; genus Phthiracarus; species Phthiracarus crinitus. The sequence goes on from JAQGAW010000910.1 coordinate 17,104, forward strand.
TTTTTAAAGCCATAATTAAATGAAATCATTCTTAGTTAAGAAATTAATTAATCCAGAAATGTGTGCGTAAACAACAGGTTTTAAGCGATGTCTGGTTTAGCGGCGATTAAGCAGCAGTTTATTGTTGAAAGTCGTGCCAAAGATTACGACCAAAAGTATTTAACTGATAACGCGGTGACGAATAGCGACAGCAAAACAGAGCGCAACGCAACTGATTCGCAGCCGAAGAAGAAGTTTCGCGGACAAAACAAAAATCGCCGAAAACGTGCGATAAAGAGTGAATCAAATGGTGGCGACAGTGGTATTAATAGTAATGATCGGACAAAGTTGTGCAATAAATACGTTTCTGACGGCAAATGCGATTTCGGCGATCAATGCTATCGTTCGCACGATTTGGACGCATATCTTCGCGAACATCGTTTGCCTGACATATCGAGTCAATGCTATAATTACCGGACGTTCGGTAAATGCGGGTTTGGTGTGACATGTCGTTTCGGTTCCGAACACTTGGATTGTGCCACTAATTTAGTCGATTCCGCGAAACTCAGTGAACATACTGTAAAGAGTTCAGTGAGAAATACTTTAACGCTTGATCTTCAACGATCTTTACGTAGAAAGCAGTATGATTTTAGTAATGTTGACGATAAGCTCAAAGGTATTATCGGTTTAATTAATTCAACGTCTGGTGTGCCTCCACGTCGTGACGCGAAGAAAATTGATTTCAATGGTAAACTCTATTTAGCGCCGTTGACAACAGTCGGAAATTTACCATTTCGTCGTCTGTGTAAGCAGTTTGGCGCTGATATCACGTGTGGCGAAATGGCTATGTGTTACAACTTACTGCAAGGCTCGCCGTCTGAGTGGGCTTTGCTTAGACGTCATTGCACTGAAGATATTTTCGGTAAATATACGGTTTATTCACATCTTATTATAAGCTAATGAAAAGGATATTAATATATTCCGATTATACTGTATTATAGGCGTTCAAGTTTGCGGATCAAACGCTCAAATGATGTCGCGATGCGCGCAACTCATCACCGATACCTGCGATGTGGACTTTATTGATATCAATATGGGATGTCCTATTGATTGTGTGTATAAAAGAGGTGCTGGTTCTGCGCTTATGGAGAAGAAAACCAAATTAGACGAAATCATATGCGGAATGACATCAGTAATGGACGTGCCATTGACACTGAAAATGAGAACTGGTGTGTATGAGGGAAAGAACATCGCATCCAAAGTGATAACATCTGTGAAACGCTGGTCCGACGATCGCATCGGTTTGCTCACAGTTCACGGACGATCTCGCGAACAGCGGTACACCAAACTCGCTGATTGGAACTACATCTCGGAATGCGCTAAACTCGCGCAACCGATTCCGTTATTCGGTTCAGGAGACGTGATGTCTCACGAAGAGTATTACGATAAACTGGAAAATTATAGCGTTTCAGGTGTGTTGATAGCGCGCGGAGCGCTTATTAAACCGTGGCTTTTCACTGAAATTAAGGAACGAAGAACTTGGGATATCAGTGCCAATGAAAGACTGGATATGTTGCAAAGTTATGTTAATTACGGACTCGAATGTTGGGGCAGTGATAGTGAAGGTGTGTCGAAGACGAGAAGGTTTTTGCTCGAATGGTTGTCGTTTCTTCACCGTTATATTCCTGTTGGCGTTTTGGAGCGTTTGCCGCAACGAATTAACGAAAGACCTCCCAGTTTTGTGGGCCGAAACGAACTCGAGACGCTTCTGGCCAGTGGTTCGTGCAGTGATTGGCTTAAGATAAGCGAAATGTTTTTGGGAAAAGTTCCACAAGAATTCGTTTTCTTCCCGAAACACAAAGCGAATGCATATTAAAAGCTTTAAACTTCAGGTTAGAACAACTGGAACTGCAATAAAGCGAACGCAAATGATAATGAGATTTTCGTTTGAATCTAGAATTTTTATTAAATGTTTTTTTGATCATATTTTCTACAATTTTTTTGTTTATTTAACTCTAACTTCATTAAGTGAATGAAAATAATAATATAAAATGACTACTATTTTACTGTCAGTTAAAATCCTTGCATTAAAATATATTAACGTTAGCTATCAAGAAGTTATCAAATAATATTTATAACATATTACTTTGTATAACAAAGTTTCGCAAATTATGCTACGATTTAAATTGCTTTTCGCAGTTAATAAGATTTTTATTGTTCGTTCGTCACATAATTTATTATAGAATTATCTACAGTGTATAACGTGAACTAAACCTTATATCACTCATTTTTCCTCTTTTTTTATGTTAAACTAAACCGTTTAACAAATGCGCATTTGTTTAATGATTATAACATAATTTTCTTAGTTATAAAATAGTTTTATTTCACAAAAACAAAATCTAGTGAATAAATTATCAAACAAATATGAAACAAAAACAATGTAATTCACTAATAATTGACTAATAATCATCGCTTATTTCGACGCAATGCATGTCAAACGATACTTTTTTGTGACTAATTTTAGGCGTTTCGATGAATATCTCGGGACTGAACAACTTATCACTTCCATTACCAAATTTGTTCGTATCGTTCCAGTCGTACGCATTATCGTTAGCGTAACCCAATCTCGTTAGTAATCTTTCGAATATTCTTTTCAAATACTTATAGTTAGGTTCGTGAGTGAACTGTAGTGTTCTTGCGTACATCATATAGTGATAGAACTCTTCGGGCAAATGTTCGCACAAGTTTTCAATAGTAGTCTGCGTTTTGACGCGAAAAAACTTGTCGTACCACTCGGCGTCATTAACCGCCGGTAATCCCTGCCACGGAAGCGAGCCTTTAGCGAAATATATGAGCATATGACCCACCGCTTCGAGATCGTCTCTACGGCTCTGCTCTTTTCCTTTATGCGTTCTTACGCTCATATACCGAGGCGTACCCGCGAACGGTTTAGCGCTAAACTCGCCAATGTGTTCGTCTTCCTTGTTCTTAAACTCTGCCGCATGAATGAAACCAATAAGGAATAGTTTATTAGCGTTTTCGGTGTTCTGTCGTCCGAGACAGAAGTTATCCGGTTTAACATTTCGGAATATGATTCGTTTGTTGTGGATCTGTTCGAGAATCGATATTAGTTGTATCGCTATTTGCGCCGTTGTTTTGATACTGAATTTTTGTCCACACTTTCGGAACACTGTTTCTAGATTTGGTCCCAATAAGTCCATTATTAATACGTTGTATTTGCCACACTCGCCGAAGTGGTGTACTCTCGGTATTCCCGGTGTATCACCTAAAATGTTTTAAGTTAATTATATTCTGTTTGCAAAAATTATTTATTATATTTTTAAAATTATTTTTCGCTAATAAATCGGTTAATATTAGCATATTTAATGCGTTTTATTACTTTAAAATTTGCCAGATTTATAAATTAATAATTAAATTTACATGAATACCAAGTATTTGATAGAAGCGGTATTCCCTTTCTAACTGTACCGATGGATTTTCTTTTAACACAAGCTTAGCGGCCACTAATTCGTGTGTTTTGATATTTTTTCCGTAATGTATTTCAGAAGCAGTTCCTAAATTAAATGCATTGGTTTATAAAATTTTGCGGAATGCTATGAAATATAGTCACCGGTAGCGAAATATTTTCCAACCAGTCTGTACAGCGAACCTCCAACTAAATAGCCCTCCACTGACGGCCGACGATTCAACACTGATATTTGGTCTGTTTCTGCCATATTTTCTGTACATAAATTTAAATGAATTATAAATTTGCATTTTGATTTTATATTATAATGAATTTTTTATATCAATGAATAAAATTATAATTATTGACATTATTAATTAGAATCTGATAAAATTGTATTCTTTTGTTGCATTCTTTAATAAAAATTGAATTGCGTGAACAAATTTTATGGTAGCAAATACTGTATACTGCTTTCAAACTTAGTTACCAATGATTTCGAAGTAAAATATCAGTTTAAACTGCATTTCGCTGCATTTTTTACTCAATAAAACCAGACTGTGTCTAATTTTTAGCCTAATCTTATACAAAACTTGGTTCAATTCAATAAATTAGAAAAGTAGTAAAAAATTAAACAATGTTTATTAATCTTTAATATTTAAGTTAGCATTGATTATTGATATTTTTTCGCATTTCATCGATCGTAATATACGTATAATTGTAATATGAAAATAATTTTGAATAATTTTAATCTATTTTGTTTGCAAAAAATTAAGACATATGTTATTTTGACAAAGCATTCAGTTTTAATTCGTTATTTATTTTTTCTTATTCACTCGTTTTCATACTTACTTCTCTATGGAAAAAAAACTTTTTTAATTAAAATTTAAATAATACGAAATAAATTGAACAAATGAACGCAAGTATTTGCACAATAACTCGATGATAACTAAATGATACGATGATTCACGCGAATGTTAGCCCAAAATGGTCTACAACTTAATACAAGCGCTTATCTTCGCATTCATAGATAATAAGTGATAGAATTAGAAAATGAAAGCCTCGTTAGTTACTACTAATTCCTATTTATGGCATACAAATCTTATTTAGAAAACACATTGTTATGTATACGTAAACAGTATTACGCATAGCAATAGCGTTATGCTTTACAAACAGAAAATACTAGATAAAACTCGTAGTTTTAGTTTCGTATTTAACTCGTTATGCCATTTTAGCTCTGTTTTGTTTTTCGGATAAGTTAACGATATTTCGTACTCTTATTAATTTCTGCTTTAAATTTATTCATTTGTCTGTTTCCTTAGTTTTTAAAGCGCTTTTGTTATAAAAGATAATTAATTCATTTTATAGAATTAAAGTATAAAATTTAAAAATATACTTTTTTTGGCTGACTTTCTTGTAGAGAAGTCCAGCATATGGATTTGACATTGTCTGTCCGTCCGTCTGTCTGTATGTGCGCTTTCTTTATATTTATTAAGGGAATCCGTCTATTCTTTATATTAATTAAGGGATTTGATATCTTTCAAAGTTTTGACTTAAAGATTAGTTTTATAAATTTTTAATAAGAAATTAGAAAGTCAGCTCTCTATGAATGTGCCGTTCTTGTTTAGTCAAATAACTTTACAGTTTTAATTTCTAATTCTTTGTTTATATTATTTATTGCTTAACGTTATGGAAACGTATATTCTTTTCATGGTTGCTTAACATTAGGGCCACATTATAGTGAATAACAGTCCCAACTCATGTTTCCAAACTAACCAATAACCTAACCAAATGTGTCGAATTATTTTTAACATAAATATTCCAACATAATTATTTTGTTATTTTTAATTGAAAGACGTACCGAACAGATATTTTAATGTAAAGCCCGAACCTGTTATCGAGTTTAATCCGAGTAACATTATATATTTTTTCACATTTGGGCCGCTATTTTAATTTACTAAGAAAATAGTTATCATTAGAAAAATTTGTAAACAATAATTGGTCTAATGTTGCCGTTTCAATAAAAGTAAAATAGTTGCAATTTTATTATCATATTTTTTATTACCATATTATCTTTTAATGATAATAAGAATATGTAATAAAAATTTTTCATCGAATCGTCAATAAACAAACTCCTTTTAATGTTCGTGCTATTATGCCATTTTTTACATAAATAAAATAATAACTTTTTAAAATTCTTTGGTATCCAAATTTAAAGAAATATGTAAACAAATAAATTTAAGATTTATATCTTTAACATTGTCACACAAAAATTACACCCTTAGAAAATGGAAAAATTTTGAAAATTCAAGAGCGAGAAAATTTTGTCACAAAGTTTTCGCACACTGTTTTGTATAATGCTGCGTAAGCAATAATACTTTGGCGTAACAACTGCTGCTCTCTTTCGGCT